>CAIGRR010306179.1:669-11466 GCA_903798365.1 Fraxinus sp. 1973-6204 | reverse complement strand
AATATTATCACTTTAATGGACAATTTTCATAAAAAAAAATGAAGTCAAACGGACACCAAACTTTCAATATTTTCCATGAAAAATTATACCAATCAAACACAATTAATTACAATTCTCAGCAAAATAATTTCTAGACAATTCAATTTCCTATAAACTATTTTTTTTAAACCCATTTTCCACCTTTACAATCAGACGGACCCTAATAGTTGCATTACGCTAAAGTGATCGAAATTGAATTAATTTTCCAAATCACAAATTCTATGCTAAAGTCTTGTTAAATGCCGTACTCAAAAAGTATCCCAACGGGTGTACGACAAAAGAGGCTATTGGAAGAGCCATCTATCCCGAATCGAACCTAAATTATTTCACCATCACTTAAATCTTGCAAGTAGGACGGGATAATGGGTTGGCATCTTTCGGTGGCTCATTGGTCACATCCAAAGTGAACCAACTTTTTCAAGCATATTTATTTGATGAAGAGAGTTTTACGGCCAGAAAGAAGGCATCAATTCTATTGATTGAAATATCCCATCTATTCATGTCGTGTATTAGTTAATCATTATAAATGTATATAGGTGAGATTTTTATCAATTTGGAATCACAAGAAAGAAAACATCAAATTGTATTCTACCCCACTTTGATTGAAATACGCTATCTATTCATGTCGTGTATTAGTCAATCATTATAAAAATTAAATGCATACACCTAGACTATATACCTAACTTTATTTGTGCTAAGAATACATTTTATGCTTAAGAA
This sequence comes from Fraxinus sp. 1973-6204, assembly GCA_903798365.1. Classification (NCBI taxonomy): domain Eukaryota; kingdom Viridiplantae; phylum Streptophyta; class Magnoliopsida; order Lamiales; family Oleaceae; genus Fraxinus; species Fraxinus sp. 1973-6204. Next base: position 10,707 of record CAIGRR010306179.1, on the reverse strand, counting down.
TTCATATATCGTTTGCACTCCTTTTTAATGTGGACTAAGCTTTTGCCTTTGTCTACATACTCGAGTCCAACTTTTGTCGTGCTAGACTCTCAAACTTAAAAAGTAGATGAGAAGGACATACAAATGAACTACAAGTATCAACTAGATTGTCCCAAGCAACCTTTAGTCCAAATGTCTAAAATTGTTTATCATTTTATTGTTAAGTTTTAAGTTAATATATTTAGTTCTGTAAAACTTTTATTAATTATAATTATTTGAATGCATACTAACTTGGAACCCAATTTCTAAAGTTTGCCTCGTGCCTAAAAAATAACAAGTATGGCGTTGCCTATATCCACAATTTGTTGCCAATGTCACGCCACCTGATTGCACCACATCGTTACCAAACCTACACTACTACCATCTGCACAATATCCACTCCTCCACCACCTGTACCACCACAACAAAATCGCACCACCATTACTATCACAAAACTGCACCACTATCACCACAAAAATGCATCGTCGCCTCCGCCATCTCAATTCTTGAATTATTACAAAACAACTACAAATATCCTAGAGGATGAATAATTTAATTAAGGTTTTTCCAACAACGACAAGAACAATGAGCGAAGGCTCGAAGCTTTACACCAACAAACCCCTGAAAGGTATATATAATTTGAGTAGCTTTTATTGAACAAAAAGAATCAATTCCGTTTTATTGTAGCTTTTAATTTTCAATATGTCTATTCATTTTTTTTTCAACCACGGAACAATTAACATCACACCTAAAGTAATATCAACAAGCATATATGCCATCATGGATGGCGTCGTCAGGATCTACTACAACTCTACCTCCTTCGTCAGTCACGACCACCTTTTCCTCGACCACCAAAAGAATCATATCCGCAACTACCGCTTCTCTTGGCTGTCAACTTTATTGTCTTAGGTAGTGACAGTCTTGATTATAGCTTGAGGTAGGCAATTGCCCAAAGTCCCCGCTTTTATGAGGGTCCTAAAAAAAATTACTCACTCATTCCCGATTATATAGGCGGACCTTTCTTATTTGCTTGTCTTAATTATATAGTCTTATTTTTTATTGAGATTATTTTGTTTTGTTCCTCAATTAATACGTCATTACTTCTTTACTACTTCCAATAATAATTTACTACTAATATTTGATAATTAAATAAAGGTAAACTAAAAAAACTTTTGGCAAAAATTATTTTTCCAATAACATTAAATAAGATTTCTTAATCCGTGTGAAAAACAAAAGCAACCTATATAAATGGGATGAGAGAGTACTACATATAGTTCATAAAAATTAAAGACAATAAAGTTCAAATGCAATCAACCAAGCCAATTCAACTTTTTAATTAGCAAACATACTATTCTTTAATTAAAATGTAAACAATAAGTTAGTTCAATCTTTATTCATAGAAGTATTAAAGAATAATTATATAGATATCTTAGTAAGTCCAATTAAAGTAGAAGGATTTCTTCTTCTTTTTATTCCTTAATGACACTTCAAGGCAAAAGCTATTTGGTGAATGATGATATATTTTTTAAAATACTTGAACTTGTGATTTATGAGGTCATTAATATATATATATATATATATTCAATGATGAGATAATACATTCAGTTGAAAAAGAAATTTAGAGTTGATTATTTCTTATATATGTTAATCATGCTATTTTTTCACTTAAGTTAAGGTTTGAATAATTTTTAAAAAAAATGAAAACATTTTTGGATTTTTGTTAGTGTTATAAATTTGAAATTTATTTGAAGCACGACAAAAATTCTAATATTATGGGCAAGAGTTATTTTTTGAATTTCAAACTTGAGAACTTGTTTGCCAGAAGAGATCGAAAAGACGATTGAATTGTTAGAATATATTAAAACGATGAACTCTTGTGTTTCCAAATATGTGGATTGCTTGTAGAATATTATTGACTATACTAGTTATAAATGCATGTGCTGATAACAGCTTCTCAAAGTGAAGCTGATAAAATTTTAAATTTGGTTAACAATGTCATAAGAAAGGTTAAATGAATCGATCATGGTGTTTATTGAAAAATAAGTTTTAAAACATATTAATTGTAATAGTATAATTGTTGATTTTCTATAAAAAAAATCGAGAAGATTAAATTTAATTTAGACAATTGAAAGTTTTAGATTATTGTGTTTATAATTTTAAATATTTACATTTAATACAAAAATATTATTTATTACTATTATATTTAAAAACATTTATATTTATAGGGTCCATATTTGAAGATGGCACAAGGTCCCTAAATCTAATGACCGGCCATGACAGTAGGTCATAGATGGTTTTTATGGTTTTAGGGTGGTTTTTAGATGATAACGTGTTTTAGAAATTATTATACAAACACATGATTTTTCAATTTATGAAAATATATGAAGTACTGGCCCAATTTCCTACAAATTAAATCAATTTAGAAGGTTCAGGAGAAAATTTCAAATCTAAGGGATAAAGTTTGACCCATTTCAAGATTAAGAAACAAAATTTATTATTTCAAAAATCAGATAATAATTAAATTTTATTTATGAAATAATTAATTAAAATATATTTTATTACTATTAAGGTTAAAATTATATACTATTGGCCACAAATTATCGAATTAATTGATCACGAATTAGAAATTTTATAGATCACAAACCAAAAAATTTATAAGTCACAATTTATTCATCAAACACACATACAAAAAATTATAAGTCATAATTAAATATATTAAGATCATAATTCTATATAATTTGATCACAAATTCTTAAATTAATTGACACAAATAAAAAATTTTATATGTCATAATTTATTTATTGGTCACAAATAACAAATTTTATAAGTCGCAACTTAAATTTTTATGTCACATATTATTTATTGATCACAACTTATCGGTCATATGTTATTTTTAGTCATATGATACCCAAATAATTGGTCAAACCCTCTTAATTTCACTACCTACCCCAATCTACCATGGCACCACCACCTCCAACAATTACCATTTTCAACTTCAAAATCACGACCACCGCCTCACTACCACAACCACAACCTCCAACAATATCCAACAAAATCGTCGCCACCGCAGCCCTAAAAACACCAACAAATCAAATCCACATCAAAAGCCGCGTCACCACTAATACTGACACTACAACAATCACCACCGCGACGACCACCACCAACAGCAAACGCGACCAATAAAAACCACCTAAAAATCAGCACTGCCACAAATTCATGGAAATTGCCACCACCTCACGATGTTACTGCGCTACCACGACCACAACCACCACTACCACCATGACCACAAATTAACCAATTTATTTGTCACAAACAACTAAATAATTGACATCTCACCCACAACCACTGCACTACCGCCACAACCACCACCATTACTCAAATACCACCAAAAATTCAGATCCATTATCAGTCACTGTCACGACCACGACCACCGCCAACATCACCAACACCGTGATCGCCAGCACCACCACCAACTACAAACACCGCTACCATTTCAAACCACCACCAACTATCCCAAAAGTTTCGACGATTTTCCTAGATAATGCAACGATCGTTGCAACAAAGGTGCTTACACCACGAGCAGCGTCGCCCGCCACCACTGTAACACCACTACCAACAACCAATTTGCAACTACAAAACCACCTGATGACAAAGTAAAATTGCAATGCAGAATTCAATGAAGATAGCTTCCATAAAGTCCTTCACGGCAGCAATAGCCTCCATTACCGCCCCCACCTCCATAGTCTCTCACGACGTCCGCCAAGAAATCCATCGCCTCCGTATTTCTCTTCGTGTAGCGGTTGTGTTCGGATTTGTTGAGTCGCTACACCGATGTCGGATCTATTGGGTTGTTGACAACAATAGAGGTGATACGACGGTGAACGACGATGAGTTGAAGGTAGAAAAAGGGCAGCGATGGTGGATCTGTGTGCAACGATACTGCCTCCACTGTGCCGCGCGCAACGGTTGTGCATCGCTACAATACGAACAGACTGATGCTAGAGAGAGAGAGAGATGGTTAGGATTTGGGTGTAAAATTGGGGCTTAGATAGACGGGGTGGGGTGAGGTGGGGTGGGGTGGGGTGTGGTGTGTGTGTGTGTAGATAAATATATGTTATAATAATAATNGGTTAGGATTTGGGTGTAAAATTGGGGCTTAGATAGACGGGGTGGGGTGAGGTGGGGTGGGGTGGGGTGTGGTGTGTGTGTGTGTAGATAAATATATGTTATAATAATAATAATAATATTTAAAAGATATGATTTTTGAACAAAAAATCTTTCAATTTTATTTTTGAATTGAAAACTTAAAAGACTCCGTGTCTAATGTAATTGAGCAAATTAGGTTCAATACCCTAAAAGACTAATTTGATTAATACTCTATTAATCAATTAGACAATTTAAGAGCGTAATTAATACGTTATAACCCCCAACCCATGAACACACACATATACAAAAACCCCAAAACAAAACGTGATTCAATTTCTGAAGACAAACCCTCCTCAATCTATAGAGATTATCTCGGTTCCAAAAGAGAAACTTTGGAGTTTTTTCTTCATTGTTTCCGATTAAATATCATTGTTGAAATTTTCAACAAGAAGCACTTCGGTCAATTAATTGATGCTACAACATCGTCATGCACACCAAGTGATGATGCTCTAATATGTAGTAAGTTTGTGAGTTCAAATGGAGGAACTAGGTATCAAAGTGGAGCGAAGCCAGAAATATTATTGAATATTTGCGATCTTCCATGCTTTTGTGTTTTGCACCATCCTTATATAATAAAGTGATTTTCATGGCAAACCTCATTCGACTTTTTTTAGTTGTGAAATGTTGCATCATAATTCGTTTTCAATTTTAGTTTCATGTTGTTTTGAAGATGTAAGTTCTTGAGTCCTGAGTACTTCAATTTGAAGTTGCAATTAGTCTCTGGGTTAAGTTAATTACTCTTGAGCTTGTGGTTTCGAGGTGTTTTAATTAGGAAAATATGTGATTAGAACTTAATTTTATTATTGTGGATAATTATTTAATGGAAAATTCTGTGTGTTTTGGACGTGGGTTTTTGAGATTTGAGAATTTGAATATTTATTATTTAGTTATCAAATTCATCAATTGAGTTTACCTAGAATAATGTATGATTATTGTATCATCAATGATGATCTTTTCTATATTTTTCCAGTTCATTTAAAAAATTAAATTTTTTAAGACTTAGTTTTTCTAGACTTTTGGTAAATCAGTTCATATATTATTTCCCCCGTGGATTTGAAGTAAATTTAAAATCTTTATGTGTGTCATAAACTTGAAAATGAGTATTCACTGTTAAATAGTTTGATTTATTGGTGATCATTTGGCATTATATATTAAGTAGTGTCTGTGAACTCTTGCTTGTGTTTTGTTGTTACTTGTTGCATATTTTGTTGAGCAACTCGGCGGATCTTTACAATTCCGTTTTTATACAATTGTAAAAACGAACATAATTTGTCACTTTTTTTAATTTCTACAACTTCTTTGAGTATTTGTTATTTTTTCTGCTAGTTCCAACTTATAGGGTGTTGTATTTCGAAAATGAAGTAATGTCCCATTTTCACTACATATTAGAAGAGCCAAAGTAAAGGCGGACACGTGTCGTCATTTCCAATCGTCGTCAAAAATTCCTTTTTTTTTATTCCCTGAAATTCGTCAAAATTTTCCACACCTCCATTCCTGCTTTTCCATTATCTCACGCAACCACACACTCCTTCTCCATTTTCCAACGCAATCTCCCATTGCAAACTTCTCATTCCTTTCCATTTGCAAGGCTAATGTTGTCAAAAATAGATTTTTTTGCTCCTAGAAGAATTTGGCAAACTCGCGCAGTTAGAATACACCTCAGGTTTGGACTATATTTTTCCCCTTTCTTTGTGTTATTATATAGCCAATCATTTATATTAATTCTTCTTCGAATCCTCTGGAATTTTAACCGGCTTAGCCTCTTCATCTTCTTCGCATTTTTCGTCGTCCTTTTTCGCCCAAGTAGTTTTTGTTGTCACAGTACTGACTGGTTTCTTCTTCTGTGTTTTGTTTTCGACTGAATTTGCAAACTTTTTCACTTTCTCTGAAGGGGAGATCTTGTAGGAGTTCTTTACTTTGACAAGCTTTTCTGATTTCATGAACCTTTTCAATTGGGCCGAGAGAATTTTCTTGATTTGGGGGTTGGAGTTTAATAGGTTTTATGAGATATGAATATATATAATGAACTTTATGTTTGACTACGTGGGTTGAGTCTTTAAAAAAAAAAACCTCCGTGCGCGCACACGGAGGCACCTCCGTGCGCGCATGGACACAAAGTTTAGTTGGAAAGGTTAAAAATACAATAAATGTGCAGAAAAAGTACACTTTATGTAGCTAGTAACCAATTATAAGGAAATGGACTTACAGGTAGTTTAGAATGTGAGTGAGAAAAACATTGTTACTGGTAGCAATGTAAAAAAAAAAACATTTTTGATCGCCTTAAGAAACATTGTTATTGGTATTAAAAAAAAAAACCACCGTGCGCGCATTTTTTTTTACATTGCTACTAATAACAATGTTTTTCTCACTCACATTCTAAATTACTTGTAAGTCCATTTCTTTATAATTGGTTACTAGCTACATAAAGTGTACTTTTTTCTGCACATTTATTGTATTTTTAACATTTCCAACTAAACTTTGTTTCCCAACAGAAATATGGCACGTTCATTTTCAGTTCTTGTAAATGTTAGAACCAGAAGCTCAAGGCAGACAGATTCATCTGGAGGTTTAATACGTGTAACAACAGCAGTCCATAGGTCTTCAACAAATGACAATACCTCCCCATATATATTCCCTAAAGAGAAGGTGTCAACATCCGTACATGTACTTGGAGCATTCCCCTTCTTTTAAATGTTGAATTCAATATTAATATCCATATTTAGTGATCCACATTTCCCTTGCGTGGTTAGACGTACTAGCAATGGAAAGCACTATACTTAAATTCCGAAATGACCTTCATTACCTTGTTCTTTTTCGTGGAACATTCGTTTCGTTGGTATATGTTTGTGTTTATTAGTGGTTCTTTTTCTTCCGATAAATTGTAAATTTTGAGTTTGTGACTGATTGTGTAGTGAATTCAATTAAAAATTCTACTATCTCAAACCTGAAACATCCCCTTCCTAATGGTATGATATATCTGTTTATATCAATTTTTATTTTGTTTATTCTCTTTATTTTGTCAAATTATTTTATTGGTTATTTATAATATTTTCAGGTGCATAATGAAATCATAATGAGCTTAAATTAACATGGACTCATTCCAATCATCAGTTTATGAATAAATCACCAAACAAACCTTGAAAATATTTTCTGACGTAATTCAGAAGATTCTTTTATGATTTTTATTAAATCTAGAAGATTGCAGTATCTTAAGTTTTCCCCTGCGAATTCATCTAAATCCCACCAATGTTAATGCCATGTTAATATTTATTTGTGTTTCTGATTTCTTAATTATAAACATGTTCCCATTTTAAAATTTTTATTAGATTAATTCATTAATGTTGGAAATTTTCAATGCCCAAGTACAATATGACCTATAGTTCGATGCTTTCTCGACCTTAACATCAATCCATTATTTTTAGTCTATGCAGTGGTAATGATGAACTCAATCATGTTTTGAATATGTGAGAACCTTTATGTTACATATTTAAGATACTTGCATCAGTTAACAACTGAATTTTATTTGACTTGGCAGCTGCCTTGCTTCTTGTTTGAATCCAACCTTGCGGTAACAATGGTTAGCTGATTTATTTAATCTCTCATAATTTATCTTTAATTTTAGCATTTTGTTCTTCTGTAGGAAGAACTCCAGCTTGCACTATGCAGAGCTCCTTATGATGAGAACCTATTTTTGGATCGGGTAATGATTTTCACAATTTTAATGTGTCTTCTATATTGGTTTTGACACACAGTTTTCCAAGTCATGATTTTAATTAAATGTTACCCAAAGATGCATCTGATACCTTGTGGAAACAATGTTCCTTCCATGTACACGGTGTGCCATACCTTGTGGAAACAATGTTCCTTCCATGTACACGTTGTGCCTCCATGTAAAAATTTATTTTTTCTTTCATCTAGATGTAAAAGTTTGTCATAGTTTCTCACCCTTTACTCAGAGTCGGAAAGAGATAGTTACTATACAGGCATTTTCCACATTCACTTTCGCCATTAATTAAATAGGCATGATTTTTTCTTAGAGAAAATAATTCAACAAATTGTAAATGCTATCAATCTTGTCTCTCTTTTCAAACTTACCTAGCTTTGTCTATAGTGAAGTGGTATTTAGAAGTTCCCGTATGAATCTGATCACATGTCTTCAGTATACTAATATTATTTGTTTCTTGTTGAAGGTGTCCAGATACAAATTATCTATTTATAATGTAGATCGTGGGTACCATTCAGTTGAAATGTATCTGTAAGTACAAGTTAAATAATGATTTCATTTGCAATAGTGAAACTTTCCTTTTGTATATGACAAGCTAGCTGTCCTCTTTCCCTTATGTCTAACTTAGTTTTTCTTTTCTTTAGCTTGGTTGCTCATTGAGGTTTGAAGCAGAGAATGCTTCACTCTCCTGCTGAACTACTTTTAATGTTTGATGCTGATCGAGCAACCAAAGTGAGTGATTTTCAAAAACTTGAAAATCATATTCGTATCCGCTTTGATTATAAAACATGTATCATAAAAATCTTATTTCTGATGTAGAATCTTCTATTTTAAGATGTCAAATTTTGGAATTAGGGAGCTAAGAGCTCAATTTTTCTAAAGTATATAATGATTTGCCTCTCATATTCATTTAGTTGCTAAGAAGAAATGCAAGTTTGGAGACTCTGCAGCCAATGATTCGACTTTAAGAATTTCGAACATACCAATTGCCGCATTCTATTCTTGTGCTCATCTTGAAGAAAAGGCTCTAGCGACAGTTGAGTGTTAATTCTGTGTCACCTTTTGCATATAACCCCAGAACTTCAATCTCATTTTTTTAGTAAAAATTATCTCAATGCATTTTGTATAAATGATTATAGTCGATATTATATGGGGTTTTTTTTTTTGCGACTTAACAATATCTTTTTAAGCAAAGCTGCATAGGAATCCCAGTATTTTCAATCTCTTTAACTTTTTGACGATTGGATATTTTGTTTTTAGAAGTTGGTAGTTAGATTATATGATTAAAAATGACACAAAAATAACAATCAAAGTTCTCATCATTAGAAGTTTAAACTAATGTAATTAGGTTCCTAACACGAACAACTTGAATCTAAACAAATAAATCGCTACAATGTGCCAATATGAGTAATTAACTCTTCATTTAAGTTCCTAAAACATTTACAACCTAATATAAAAGAAAATCATTAAATCGTTGATTATATTTAGTTAAGGATACATTTGTGACGAAACATTCAATACATTTAATACCAAATGTTCATTTGGAGAATCGAAAAGATACAAAGAATATAGAAGAGTTCATTCGACATAACTTATGAATATCTTTCATATTTACGAATGAATTCCTCTAAAATTTACATATATATATATTTTCAACATCAAACAACTAACTAACGTGCAACTAACGCTCAATGCACGTTAACCACACTAGTAATTAACAAAAGCGAAACATAATTACAAAGAGACAACATTTAGAAAAAAATCAATCACCTTTGGATCTATTTTAGGTTTTGGTTTTTGTTTCTCATTTTTGAGTGTTTGTTGCTATTTTAAATTTTTGTCACTTTTTTTAGTATTAATCAATTTTTGAATTTTCGTCACTTTTTGAATTTTAAAAGCGACGTGTGCATCACTTTTACTAAAAAAGTGACATTGTACGTCACTTTTTAATTGAAAGTTAACATAAATTGTCCTACATTAATAAAAGAGCCACTTTGTGGTTGCACTATTCATAAGCCGATGGCTTGGCTCGGCTCGGCTCGGCTAAGCGGCTTTCTGGCCCGGCTCGGCTCGACTTAGCCGTCTAAGCC
>CAIGRR010306063.1:0-15941 GCA_903798365.1 Fraxinus sp. 1973-6204 | reverse complement strand
TTTCGTAAAATGCATTCTATCCAAGTCTTATAATATTATTCTAAGAGTATCCATGTCATGTGTCATATTCAAGACTTCTCGTGTATCGGGTTTGCGTGTATAGAACTTAGTTAATTAGTAGTATATAATTTGTGTATGGTTTCCTCAAAATTCTCAACTACTGCACAAAATTTTCTCAACAAGAACTGACATTTTAATCTAGATTTTTCTGAATATTGTAGCTTTTGGAGGTTGTGCGAAAAAATATAGTGACTTAATTTCGTCCAAACAATATTATAACACTTGTAAAGTTAATAAATATAGTCGGGTCGGGTGGATTTATTTGGTTTTCATGAGTTCACCTATAACCCGATCCGTCTACACAACTAACACACCCAACCCGTGTAAAAACAACAAAAAAAAAGAACCAACCCAACCCGATTGGGTTGGTTTGATTTGGACGAGTTCGATCGGGTTTTGCTCACCCCTAGTGCTAATTACCCTTTGGCTATGCCTTAAATGTTTCAACCATCACCCAACTTTGTGTAGTGTCACAATTTGAACTTCAGAATACTTGTCAATGGTTAGTCAATTTTTAATTCGTTGCAATCCATCACTCACTGAATAAATTCTATTTCTCTTTCAGCCTATGTAGATGACGAAAATCATGCATGAAACTTAAATCCATCAAAATTTAAATTGAGACACCAACATGTACGTCAACTCATCAATTTGTGCAACACCCAAATATGCCTTTCCCACAACCCACTACAAAAACGTGACTTCCTTAGAGAAAGTCTTAAATTTCACCAAAGCAACGAAATTGAAACCAGATTCCCGCCTCTCTCCCTTCTCAAAATCTTTTAACTTCCAAATCAATTCTATCCCACTATCTAAGGCCCCACAAATCCGATCAATCGAGGACCACAAACCTTGGAATATTGAAGACTTACTCATGGAGGGACCACGTGAACGTAATTCCCGAACAAATTTTTCATATTCATCAATTTCATCTTTTTTTTCTTTTATTGCTTGCTTGCTTGTACATGGGTTGTTGAAAAAACTACATGAGTGTAAACCCAATGTAGATGTTACATAAAATAACAAGTTCTATATGTAATGGTCGGCATCTCTATTGGTTTGAAAGATACCAGATTCAATAAACTACTAATTAAATATTATGGAAAAAGGTGTGGAATCTGTTTGAGATGTTGAATTGTTGGCTGAGTGTGACTTTCTGAATGCTGATTGTAAATGATATGGTGCAGATTCCTAGAAAGATCCCTAAAGAAAACAACAAATTGGTGTCATTGCTCTGTATGTATTCTCTTTAGAATTAAGCGAAACCTACAGAAATATTTTCACAGAAGTTTTACATAATACTCACATAGGTGGGTCCCAGTTGTAATAAAAAAATTGCAAAAAAAAAAACCCACCCACCCCCCTATTGTGAGGTGTCTGTAAAACATATGTTAAAATCTCTCTGTACACCAAGGGAGATTGATGAAACATAAAGGAGTGTTCAGAGAAGCTTCACAAATTTAGAGAGATTTTTTTTTAAATTTGTTAGTTGACAATGCCATCATAAATATGTTAATCGAAGTTCAACAGTCGACTATATACAACGATGAAATGTTCTACTATATATTAAATGATACATTTTTTACTCTTATAGTACTCAAGTATAAATCACATTGAAGATTTGGTCCAAAAACTGATAAAAAGATAGTGGCGGACCTTTCGCCAATTCTTGAAATTCAAGATAGAAAAATATTTTCGCAGTTGTTAATATCAACTTATCGATATTGCAATTTGATCCACTAAAGTATAGTAAGCCGAAAAGTGCTTTTATATTAATAATAATGAATTGTTAACTTATCGAGATTATAAATTAGAGAAGACGTGATAAGAATGTCTAAATAATAGTAGTAGACTAGTAGGATGCTTTTTTTTTTTTTTTTACTTCATTTTATTATGATTAGTAATTCAAAGGTGTTGAAAGAATAAAAGGTTGCGAATAACTATCTCCCTCTCTTATTTTTTATTTTTTTTTACCTAGAATCCCGATTTGTCATTATAAATGAGGGGATATATTATAAGAAGAATTTATCTACTCTACCAGATTTTAATTCACAGATTTTGTACAGATTATCTCACATGAGGTGGGTCCCGAGGACCCCCCCCCTCCTTAANTAAGAAGAATTTATCTACTCTACCAGATTTTAATTCACAGATTTTGTACAGATTATCTCACATGAGGTGGGTCCCGAGGACCCCCCCCCTCATTAAAAAATCCCCACAAAAATGTTAAAACACCCACCCACCCCATCTCACATTGCTGTGCCAGATCTTTTACAGATCTGGCACAGTAGCTCGGTTGTTATAAGAATGTCTTAATAATAGTATAGTAGGACTATATCTCGCTCTTTTACTAATTGAGAAAGCAAGCTTATCAAAATTAATGTGTGAAAAACGATTTAAAAATGAAATGGAATTCAAAACGAGAATTGTTCCTAAAAGTTTTACTGCGTTTATGTAAATTTATTTAATTAACTTGTAAACAATAGTAATTAATAGATTTTATGCACAAATATTTAAGACAAATAAAATTTTTGACCATTTGGTTGTGAGATTAAATCTTGCACGTGCATTGTATGCGTGTTAGCACCAATATAGGTAGTAGTATTATCCATCAAGTTGAGATGCATTTGATTGTTGTTTGATGTCTATAACATGTAGGGATTCTATCCCGTTTATTATGCCTTGTTTGATAGAGTGAGCCAACTCGTACTATATTATACAAGAAAAACATGCTAAAATCTTCTTTATTGTTATCTACCTTTGACATCTTGACATGCAACTCAAAAATTATTCCATTTGGATACAACTTACAATCTGGTTTATAAATTCAGTCCAAGTCGAACATTAATTTCAACTACACATTATCACTATTATCCACATTTCGTGGAACCCAGTATTATTCCTATTACCATTTATAAGTTTGCCAACAAAATCTAATTCGCCTAGGAATTTAAATCAAACCTTCATAACTCAAGAGCTCATTATTTGCAAAAGGAAAAAGGGAGTTTTAAGGTATCACACTGTCACAACATCAAGGCCAAAGTCATTAATTCATCAGTAATAAAGCCAATGCAATTTGGATTCCCTCTATAAAGGTATGCACTAAAGATAATAGTAGAAACCAAGAACATAAATGCAAATGAACTAAGATAGGAAAAACAAAGAAGCGCCAAAGCGACAGCATGCACGCACCTAATCAATCAAACGACGTGACGGTTCAGAGGGTGGAGAAAAAACAAGTTCTTCCCTCCTACTTGCAGGATAATAAATTGTCATTTTGTGTGTGTGAGCTCCTGGAGGTTAGCAGCCACTGACAACTACTGCCAAATATATAGAACTTGTTGGGATCGAACAAAATGCAAAGTATACAATATTGCACGATCCCATATCAGACACCATTGCTAAATTTCGAGAAATTATTAGGCCATTATAACCAGAGAATGAATATGTGAAACCAGAATTGAAGGCAAAGGGGGAAGAGGGAGGGAAGAGGCAGCCATATGTTACTTGAAATGAACCAGTATCAAAATAGTACATCGTTTATTTTGAAATAATTATCAATTTATCATAGCAGAAGAGCAATCACAATATGATCATATTTATCTAGTCGTTATGCTCAGAATACATTTTTGATAAACTGAAATAGAATTTTTTTTAGAATCAAGGTTCAAAGTAAGTGTTTCCATGCAAGGATAAAGAAGCCATGCATCTAAAGAAAGACTCTGCGACAAAGTTCTCAAAACTCCATAACAGACGTGTAAAATCCTAAAGAGAAAACCAAGACATCTCTAATCACATCAAACAATAACCTTTTTTCTAATGTAGCAAAGTGAAGTCTCATAAAACTGATCATAATGCTGCACCGTGCTGAGTACCACAAAAATAAGGATACTACTTTCAAAGAAAGAATAAAAGTCAACTGCTACAAGAAAACAAGGTTGACATTGAAGATGGCTACCAGTGGTCACTTGAAACAACCCACCCACCCATCCCCAACAAGAAAAAAATGAAAAGGGAAATCTTTCTCGCCCTCTTTATGTAAAGAAGCACGACCTATAGTATATTTTTACAGTGTGTAAAGTCCAAAGTTTTAATAAGAAGCTAAACTAATCCACAATACACTGAGAGTTACACCTCAAACACTTGACAAGTCATAGTCACAACAAAGTATCAAATTCAAGTAAAAGATATCACAAAGGACCAGGCTGATAACTAGCATTCTCAGAGATGAAATCATGGCCAAGATATGTTATCAACATTATATATAATTCATGAGCCCAAGTATGATTCCAACAACCAATGCAATTCACGAGGGCAAATCCATGTAAAAAAATTAGTTTCTCAAATAAAAAACACAGTACATGTACAAAATCATTAGAGTATATGGAGGTGTGGATGTCTTTCTAAAAACTTTGAGCCCAATACATCCAAACCAGTAAAGAAGAGTACATCAGCTACCTGAATGGAGGTGGTGAAACTTTCATTTGGAGCAGAAAAAAGCATACCTTTTGCCCGCATTTTATGTACTTTTTCTTTTCATGTTGTGCAGAATAAGGGGTGTTCCCTCGAATAGATCCAACAAATAATTCTCCAAATCCTCGCCAGTGTATTTTATGTATTTTCCAGCATTCCTCCCACTTTCTAAATGATTCCCAAACCTTCCCAAAAATGAGCGGTAAGCTGGAATGACTTTTTCTGAAATTGATATTCGAAGCTCTTCACGTAGCTGAGGATCCGGAACCTTCCAACCCGTCTGAATCCTGTAGATATCTTCAAAGCATGCATTAAAGTTCTTAAACCTCTCCTTTAGAACCACCTTCGAGACATTGCTTGAGCTCCCACCTGTCCCTTCATCTTTCAAACAAGATAAGACCTTGCTCCAAGTTGCCCTTAGATAATATGTTGAATACTGTCGAATCTGACCCCCTCGTTTTTTAATCCAGTTATCTCCCAAAAGGTTTCGAAGCTGCGAGTCTTTCACTTTCTGGACGATGTAAAGAATATTGTTCATTAAAAATATATTTTGCAGTGCATTTTCGTCGTACATTCTCGACTTTTCCTCAAGATTTGATTCCAATGATTTGATCAGTGCCAATAGACGTCGAGCTACCAGTGACATGTTATCCACCTCCAAATTATCTTTATTCTCACTCAGTGACTCTCCTGATTCATCCTCCACATTCTCCAAAAGTGCATTGAGAGTATCGGTATAATCCACAAGCAGTTTCACATAATTCATAACATAGCGAGAGAGTGGGTGAATCTCACCATTCGGTATTGGCTTCTTAGAAGCCTCCCCCTTAACCGCGTTCTCAAACTCTACGAAAATCCCAATGGCTGCATAGCCTAACCCATCCAACACGCCCTTGGTCTCACTACAAACCATTTCACCAGCTTCTTCATCCATAAATAGCGCCTGCAAATCAGGCAAAACCTCAGCCAAAGTATCATACATATCAAGGACCCGAAAAAGTTTCTCCGAGGACCTCCTCCCTATTGCAACAGCCTCACCAAAACTCAATAACTGCATCACACAACCTTTGGACGTCTCCAGAAAGCAAACCTCTTTGATCAAATCAGACCCACTAAAGATCTGCTCACAGAGGCGTTTTTCACTTGACAAAAGACCACGTACAACGACTTTAACAGCTTGAATCCACTTCTTCATTTTATCATCCAATGAAGGCCACTCAATCTTCTGGACCTCCTCAATGCTCAACACCTCTACTCCAAGGATCATCAAACATTCATCAAGAACATCACGGCGAACAGTACAATAAACCTGGCAACATTCCTTTTCATACCCGGATCGTATCATCCGATCTGCAATCTCTTTCAGATCAATCACTGCATCTGGATGAACCAAATCAAGGGAAATATCATCTCCTCCCAAACTCACACCTCGACTGCTACGCTGACTATATCCCCCACTGCTAACATCATCGAGATTCACACTCGCATCATCATTAAAAAGATCCGTTGCAGCCACAGCCATTGCCGAAGAAAACGACGAGAGCGAAGACCGATGAAGGCGATCAGGGTCAAGAGGAACCGTATTACCAATCAAGATATGCCTAAACTCATCCTCCAAGCGCGTCATCGCCAATTGCAGTGCGTTCTCCGCCCTATCCATAACATCATCCTTCACATCTCCCACCCTAGTTTCCCCTTCCCGATTATTAAAATTCAATTCCTCAGTCAATTCTATGATCTCATCAATAGCATCCCAATAATCCTCGCTTATTGAAGACGAATTTACCTCATTCAGAATGATCTTCTCAGCAGCCTCAAATCGCGGGTCGTCGGAAGGTGGGTCCTCGCCGGAGACAAATGAGGAGAGATTGGAGAGGCGGTTGTCGAAGGCTGAGAGAATCAGCAACATATCATCGGCATCTGAAGTGTTGTTAAGGCTCTGAACGATCCTTTGTGCAGTAGCTAAAACCTTATCTTGTCCTTCTACAGTTGCCGCCATCGCTGTCACCTTCACTATATGAAAATGTATAGATTCAGATGGGTTTTGTGCAAATAAGGGTTCGGGTTTTTTGGGAGGCGAAAATTCAAGGATTCAAACGTTTGGTTTCCATTATGGATTTCTCTCTCTGTGAACTCCGCGCGTGTGTTGACGATTGAATTTTCTGAAACAGAGAAACGACGATGTAAGCAGCGTTCGGCCTGGACCGTTTGGTTTGGGTTTGAGAGTTGATCAGGCCGGCTTGTTTTGATAACGTCCTCAGCGGGTGTGAAAGATGCCATCGTGCAATGGTGCGGGCCAGGGGTTGAATTAAAACTTCTTTCTTCTTTTCTTTAGGTCTATATTTCCAAACAGTGACTCGAATTTAGAAGAAAAGGATTTTTGAGTTTCAATTTCCAGGCTTGACTTACGACTATTATTTATTCACTATTATATCCACAACTTGTAATTACTTCACAAATTTTAATTTACATGATAGGGCACCGGTATACATCAAATGATCCAATAAGTAAATGATTGAAAAGTGTCACGATTATAGGCATGATGTATTTTTCATTCATACTTTTCAATAGGTAAAATACAAAATTATATAGGAGAAAGAGCACTCCTAATTTTGGATAATACAAATTGGTAGTTATTGATTGATTCTACCAATAATTGACTAATTCTATTCCCTTAAAATGATATGTGGCTATAGATGATTTTGTTTCCTAAATTATCTTCGAACAGCTCACGCCAACACTCCCCATCAAATTAATGCATATAGGTCTCTAATGCCCACCTTGTCAAGCGAGTTATGAAAATCTTTGCTTGAAACTGCCTTCGTGAGTATGTTTGCTAGTTGGTCATCGGGCTTTACAAAAGGAAAATGAATTATCTTTGTTACCCGATTTTCCTTGATGAAGTGTCGATCCACTTCTACATGTTTTGTTCTGTCATGTTGAATCGGGTCATGAGATATGACGATGGTGACTTTGTTGTCATAGTATCGATCCATCTCAAAAGAAGGAGCAAAGCCAAGTTCAGTAAGTAGTTTCTTGACCCATAGGAGTTTACAAAGCCCTTTTGCCATTCCTCAAAACTCTGCTTTAGCACTTGATAATGAACTTTGTTGGGGTCACAGCATCCATGTGATCTTTGTTGGGGTTATGCATAAAATGGCTAACCACACTTACAGCATAGGCAATATCTGGACTCGTATGTGACAAGTATATAGATTTGCTAACTAACTTTTGATATCTCCCTTTATCTGTTGGCACTTGATCTGAAAACTCACCCAGTCGATGGTTTGGAGTATCTACTGGCATACATCCCAACATCCCCACCTTAGCCAGCAAGTCTAGCACAAACTTTCTTTGGGTTAAGAATATGCCTTGTCTTGATCTGACCACTTCAATTCCTAAGAAATACTTTAGACCTCCTAAGTTATTTATCTCGAACTCAGATGCCAGTTGCTTTTGAATTCTGGATATCTCTTCTTTATCATCCCATGTGATAATCATGTCATCCACATAGACTATCAATGTAGTTACGTTTCCTCTGTTATTCTTCAGAAAGAGTGTATAGTTTGAGTCACTCTGTTTGAACCCATCACTAAATCGTCCAAACCATACTCGAGGTGACTGCTTCAGGCCATATAGTGCTCGTCACAATTTTCACACGACATTTTGTGAAGGCCATGTATACCCCGGAGAAAGATCTATATAGATTTCTTCTTCAAGATCGCCATGAAGAAATGCATTCTTCAAATCAAGCTAATGTAGTGGCGAGTCAAGATTAGTTACAGGGGACAATAATATTCTAGTAGTGTTTAGTTTAGCAACTGATGAAAACGTCTTTTGGTAGTCTTCCCCTTATGTCTGTGTATACCCTTTTGCGACTAGTCGCTTTGTACCATTCAATTGATCTATTAGCCTTGTGGTTGATGGAAAGCACACATCTGCATCCTATTGTCTTCTTTCCTTCAAGTAATGGAACTAATATCCATATGTTATTCTTTACTAGCGTCTCCATCTCATCTTTTATTACCCGAGTCCATTTGGAGTCTGATAAGGCTTCCTGAATTCCCATCGGAACATGATTAGAAGAAATAATGTGTACAAAGGCTCTCAACGGTTCAGACAACTTCATGGTGGATACATAGTTGGTAATTGGATACCTTGATCTTCGTTCTTCAATGTCTGGAGAGTATCTATTTAGCGATTTGCCTCGATTATACCTGAAAGGTAAAGTATAGCCACTAAGAGTATCTAAATCGCTTATATGTGAGAGAGTACTTACCTCAGAGATATTCTCAGGAGATGGGTCTGCGGATATTGAAGAAGGGGTTCTGGTTCAGCTTCTATAGTTGGTTCTGTTTCTTGAGTCGTATTATTCTCTAAATCAGTATCTGTTGGAGTTGTCTCTGTCTCGATAACTTGACCACTCAAACTTCAACCAATTTAACTCTTTATCCCTTGTCTCCCCCTGAGGAGGAGAATTGAGTGTTGGAGAAAAAATTATTTCAGACTCCGAGAAGGTAACATCTATAGTCACGTAGGTCCGCTTGGAAGACGGATCATAGCATCAATAGCCCTTCTGATGTGTAGCATATCCTACGAAGAGACATCAAAGAGCACATGGATCAAGTTTTGTCCGTTGATTTTTGTGATGATGTACATAGGCCACATAACCAGATACTCAAAGAGGGAGCATGAGGGTTGTTGGTAGAGCAACATGGGATGATCGAACCTGAAGTAGAGTCTTAAATTTTAAGACTTTAGAAGGCATCCAATTGAGTAAGTATATGGCTATGGACACTGCATTAGGCCAGTAGCAATTTGGAACACAGGCTCCATGAAGAAGAGCTCTTACTGTTACGAGAGTGTGTCGATCTTTTCGTTCAACAACGCCATTTTGTTAAGGAATCTAAGGACAAGACGTCTCATGAATGAGGCAGTATTGTTCAAAGTAGATGCTAAAAGTGTTGGTTAATAAATTCACCACTATTATCAGAGCGAAGAACTCTGAGTTTGGTAGAGAACTGAGTCTGGATCATGGCATGGAATGATTGAAATACTTTGAATACTTCGTCTTTATTTCTTAATAGATAGAGCCAGGTCATGCGAGTGCAGTCATCAATAAAGATAACAAACCAACGAACCCCAAACATTGTAACAATGGTGAGGGTTCGCATACATCAAAATGTACTAAAGAAAAATCAATACTGCTTTTATTCATGCTTGACAGATAAGACGCACGTTGACTTTTTGCTAAAATGCAGGTATTACATTTAAAATCAGAAACTTCCTTATTCAAAAAAAGGCTAGGTAATAAATATTTTAAATAATCGAATGATGCATGTCCAAGACGACGATGCCGCAACCAAATATGTCGTTCCTTCCTATTACTCTGAACATGATGATTGTGGCCCACACTAAAATTGTCTATGTAGTATAACCTCCCTCAGTACCACACTAAAATCGCTTCGAAAGGACAATCAAAATCTGTAGGTGTCGTGACTAACTGTCGCAATACCTCTCGACGAACGTGCCCATATGTCTGCTCAACTATAGGAAATGGCTCCATCTGTAAAACTCCACTACAGATACTATTGAGGTGATCGTCGAGCCCATCAAGGAAGGTATAAACTCTATCTTCTTGGGACAGATTATTAAAGAGTTAGACGTTGACGGCGCACTTCATCGAATTTGAGTGACGAAAGTTGATTTCGCGCTACAACCCTTACAGTTCTATGTAGTATTTTTCCACAGATCTGCCCGCTTGTCTTAATCGTGTTACCCTTTGTCGAAGGTCATAGACTTGGGATTTATCATTCCCATCAAAATAACTAGTGGAAATTGCATCCAAACTTCCTTAGATGTGGGAAAATCGAATGAAATTGCCTATGAGGGCAGGGTCCAATGAATTGATAATCCATCCCTTGACAATGACATTCTCTGTTCGCCACTTTCGGAAGGATGGATCGGTCGATAGAGTGGAGGAGCATCTCCATTAAGGTAACCCAGTTTATCTTTTCTGAAAATATACATTTCCATAACCGGGACCATTTGCATCTGTGGTGAGTTTTTAGTGAGTAGGGAATATAAGTGGGTTTTAGTTAAGACTTCAAAAATTTTGGTGGTGATATTTATAAGTATGGCATCAATATTAGGTGGAGATTGGCTGGGATCGGTGATGATGTTGGAGTCTTCCATGTGTTAGTGAAAATGTTCACAAGAAATTTGAAGAAGAAAACCATAGATTGTAAACCTGCTCTAATACCATGTCACGATTATATACAGGAGATATTTTTCGTTCATACTTTTTATAGGTAAAATACAGAGTTATATTGGAGAAGGTGCACTCCTAATTCTGGATAATACGAATTGGTAGTAAATTGATTGATTCTACAAATAATTGGCTAATTCTATTCCCTTAAAATGATATGGTTATAGATGATTGTTTCCGAAAATGTCTTCGAACAGCTCTTGCCAACAAAAAGAAATAAATTGGCTAAAGAGAAGCACAAAGTGTTTGCCTTCTCAGCAAATGCACTAGGGGCCTGTCTGCCCCAGCTATTTCCTCAGAATTTCTTTCTTTATTTGACCGTTGGGACAGCAGCGGTTAAAAAACAAGAAAAGCATATTTCATTATTTTCCCTTTCTACCCTCTAGTTGGCTATGGCTAATTATCACACTCCACCTACCATGCGCATTCCCCACCTACCACAGCTTCTTCCCTTCATCCTCCACCGTAACGAAAATTACAATATTCTACCGGAAACCCAACTCCTTCAAAAATCGGTTGCATCCGGGCTTAGTTTCCGACCGTTTTTTCGGAGAAAAATGTTGAAAAGTCGCTGAGCTGCCGGTGAGCTCCAGAAATTACAGCAACGGAGCAGCCGATCTATTGAACTCTCGCTGCAGCCTGCTCACATAGCGTGGGCTTCATCTACGTCGCCGTCTGACGGCTGTTCAATTTTTTTTTTTGAATCGGTAATTTTTTTCCATCATCCTTACACTTTCCATTTCCCGGATCTGTTTGAATCTCCATTCTTTAATTTTTAATTTCGAGTGTCATTTTCGAATTTGAAGCATATTTAAATATTAAAGGTTGCTACAACGAAATTTTAAAAAGCTGAATATGAACTGAGTTGGTCAACACTGGATATGTAACAAGGGCTTGAAGACCAAGTCTTTAGGGAGGCAGTTGATGCTATTTTCTGTTTATGCTTGATATTAGGAAATTGTTAGTTAAGCCTTGTAATCAACAAATTTGTTTGGCATTCTGTGATACTTCAGCTCTAGCTGTGCAATTTCACCAATAAATAAACATAAGTTTCCTGAAATCACATTTTTCATTTTCTGTATTTTCACTTCTTTGTTTTGCTCGTGTCGAATAACAATAAATTGGTATCACAACTCTTTTCTTGAGGGATCTGTGAGTTGAGTGAGTCCACAAACACAAACCAAAACCACAACCAAAACTAAAGGCAATATTATTACTTCTATGTTTTCTGTGATTTGCTCAATTGCTTTGGGTGTGAAATTGTGTTTTTATGAATTTTTAATTTTGTTATTGTTTTCGTCTGAAGCTGTTGAGCCATGCTTCAATCGGCCCATTGTACTGCACAAATCTTCTGCTTCATATTATAGTTCAAAAAATTCGCCACGTTGAATGGATCCATTGGAACCTTCTTCGATAAATATTTCTTCCATTTCAAAGTTGAGTGAAATAGCTGCCATGTTTGTTAACTCATTCTGCCCTGTTTTAACAAAATGTTGATTTCTTCTTTGACTTTCGCAGAATTACCAACACGGTCACTCGTCGACCTCGACCGGCCCCTCAGTTTACAACCATAGGGTGCCATGTAAAAATGCTATTTGGACTGCATATGAGACCAACATCTTCGTGACTGCCTGTGAGTCCGTTATCGCCCTACGGACATAGGAACGGAAAGTGCTTCACGAAGCACGGCTGGGACACATTAATTCATTGTTCAACACCACTTCAGGGTACGATTGAAGCAAACAACAGCTGAAAAATCGATGGGATGCCCTCCGCATGAAACACAAGCGATTTGAAGAATTGCTCAACTACAATGGCATTTCATACGACCTGTCAACTGGCTTGATTGGCGCCTTGGAGAGTGTTGGGCTCGAAAAATTAAGGTACGATCGTGCATCTTGACAAGTTGATAATCGTACACGGTTTTTGTGCTGTCCTCATGTTCACATTTATTTAATTTGAGTGCTATGTAGTGAACGTGCATAATTTTGACATTCGCGAATGTTTATCCATTCACCAGGAGAACAAAGAATATAAGGACTTTAAGGACAAAGATTGTCGGAAGGTGTATCGATACAAGACGTTGTTCGGGGACGTTTTTGACTTCGATAAGTACGCAGTGACTCCGAGTAAGCTATGTCGCACAGGCTTTGCAATGTTTGAAGACAGTGTTACTGAAGATCACCGTGATGAGATACCGGTGGATGTGGAGAGTAGTGGCTCCAGTGACGAGGGTGTCGAACCAGCAACATCAAGAATGGATTTGTCTAGACCGTACAGTGGAGATAAACGGAAAGCATCTAGAAATCAGGGAAAGGAGAAGAAGAAGAAGGTTTCTGCGCGGGACGTGTCGTATTCAGTGGATCGTACGACCACAGCCAGTGAGAAAGTGGCTGCCAAAATTGACCAGTTAATTGGACTGTCTATCTCCAACCCGAAAGCAATTATGGATGAGTTATTGGCCACGGGTCGACTGAAAATTGGATCCGACTTGTACTACTGGATGTGCTCATTCCTTAAGGATAAACGTAATAGGGAGATCTTGGACATGCAGGGCGATCCGAACTGGAAGTTTGGATGGGTTGAATAGAGCTGGCAAGAGTATAGACGAAAACATAAGAGCTGATGTCTACGAAATGCATGTTGTGGTGGAGAGCTGCTGTCTACGAAATGCATGTTGTGGTGGAGAGTCATGTTGCATTTTCATCGAGTTGTTGGTATTTTATTTTTCGTTTTCTGACGTAATTGATAGATTTCTTAACATTTTCATATGATCTTCCTTCAATGATTGTGGTTACTTTTCTAGTAGGACTCACATCAACTTTTCAGCCTGCATGTCATGTAATTTAACTTTTCTGGATGTGTTTACTGTTCTTACATATTTTTCCAAAACTATGTCAGGAAGATGTACCTACTACGCACTGTGTCAACCAATTTCCATGTGTGAGCATATCAATTGAGTATGCGCAGTATATTATCCTGATCTGTATAGATTTGCAGCAGGCTTGCAAACAAAATAGCATATGGATGTATTGTATAATTGCCGGGCAATATGGTACTATTTTAGTTGAGAACATTAACGTGTGAAAACTGTTGTTATTTCTTGTACGTGCATAATTTGTACAACCCTTTACTTTCCATTTGCTTATAGATGTCAAGGCAACCCAACTTTCTAATTCATAACTTCTCTGAGCATCCTCTTCTATATTATTATTTCTGTTTAAGGTATGGCGCATTTCGATTTGAACTGTGGTTTGCAGCAAACGTCTGATGGCGATGATGAAATTGATGACGAAGCATTTCAGGATGAGCTGTTGGTGGACATTATTAAGTGGTTTCAGTATTGTAATATCAATGACGTCAATGTTGCTAACTACTATCGTGCACAACGACGTCGTATTTCTCGCTATCCATTCGTGCGAAACGGGCATATGTTTATGCTTGATGCAATGAACTGTAGCCCTCAATAGTGCTACGTGGAGTTCCGCATGTACCCCGCGATGTTGCGAGCATTCGTACACGTGCTTAGAGATGACTACGAACTGCGCAGCCAGCAACATATATACGTGTACGAACAAGTGGAAATGTTTCTATGCATTCTAGCGCATGGAAAGGGATACAGACAGGTGCAGATGATGTTCAACCATTCACTGGAAACCGTTGGACATTACTTCAAACTTGTACTTGAAGCGGTAGTTGAGTTCTCGTACAGGCAGTTAATTAAACCCGATCCAAACTACAATAATGGGGTCGAGCACCATTATTCGGATCTTAACAAGTATATTCTATTTCATGATTGCATAGGAGCTATTGATGGTACACACATTCGGGCCGTTCTACCGCATGACGAACGAGTGAGTTTCATTGGTCGTAAAGGAATTTAGACACAAAATGTGTTAGCGGCATGCGATTTCAATTTGTGTTTCACATTCGTGCTTGCTGGCATGACAGGCAACACGCATGATGCAAGAATCTTGTCAAGGGCAATACACGATCTCGAGATTGAATTCCCGAAACCAGCTCCCAAAAAATATTATCTTGTTGACTCCGGCTTCGCACATCGACCTGGGTACATGGTGTCGTATAAGGGTTCAGATATATTGTACCACTTTCAGCAATTTTACGACGACGCGACCGGCCGCAGACGTAACTTTAGAAATGCAAGAGAAAAATTCAATTTTAGGTACTCGTCGTGCAGGAATGTAATCGAACGTGCATTCGGCGTGTGGAAAAATCTTTGGAAAATACTCGATCGGATGCCAAGTTATAATTTTAAAGTGCAAATAGCTGTTGTCATTGCCATAATGGGAGTTCACAACTTCTTGCGACGAGCAGGTGTGGTGGATGAAGCATTTACTAGAGCGGAGATGGACCCTGACGCAGCGGAGGTGGACTTCCCAGACGAACGAGAGGAAGTTGCAGCCGAAATGCATGCACCGAAAACCCAACGAAATGAGTGGGATATGTTCCGAGATTACTTGGCACATCAAGTTTGAAATATAGAATTTATTCGTAATTAAGTTTCCTGTAAAATTAGCGACGTCGTTATGTGGTACTATTTTCGTGTGAGGAAAATGCACCGAACATACAACAACAATTTTCTTTCTATCATTTGCGTTGAACGTAAAAATTGTTGTGAAAAAACAAAACATAAACGAAAACATCGTAGACGTGAAAATGTATTGTGAAATAAAGGGAAAAAATGTTGAGTAATAAGATAAATGAAAAGCAAACGAAGTTGACCATGGAGGACCCCACTCTTGAACATCATTTGTAGACAATCCAAAAAGGGCTGCACGCCTATTTAAATTTGTCTCATCCATGAGGGGTATTTATGGAAATTGCATGCAAAATTTAGTACCCACTTTACAGCCAAACGGATGGAAAAGCAATTCTAAAAAGATGAGTATTCCTTCTAGACGTGCGCTAGATGTAGCACCAGCTTAAGAACAACTTCGGCTTCAATAAGATTTTCAAGTGTTAACCATTATATGTTGCTATCACAGGCCGAATTAGGACATCTGAGTGAACCTGCAAAGTTAATGTATAGTTCTCAAACGGGAAAACATCAAGTAGCATGAGTTTATAGCTTTTTGGTATTTTCAGGATCTTCAATTGATATGAATGGCTAATCTAATGT
>CAIGRR010306055.1:0-23457 GCA_903798365.1 Fraxinus sp. 1973-6204 | reverse complement strand
GGGGGGGGGGGGGGGGGGGGGGGGTGGGGTGGGTCAATTATATTATATTACAATTAAATATTTAATTTAATACAATAATTGTGAAATATAATTAATTAATTAAAAAAAAAACCTGATTTTTGCAACTTTAAACTTAGAGACATGATTTTTGATTTTGGTAAAGTAAATACATGATCCATGAATTTTTCCCTAAAATAATCCTACATTATAGCAAATTAATCATTTTGTTTATCAAGAACATGTTGGTCGACCGTATGGAAAAATTGAACTCTGCAAAAAATGTGATCAGCCATTGAAGCATGTTGACGAAACGTGCATGGAGAGAGACTCTTTATGCCACCTGACTTAGTCGATTAAATAGTTCACAAGGTGCCCATCTTTGAGAAGGTCTAAATGAAAGACCCGGCTATCTTCGACCTTTCAACCCCTGTAATTGTTTAATGATCGCAATTTCTTATTAGTTAAATATTTATTGTGAACGTGTTTTCAATTCTTATAAAAACGTTTAATATTGCGACCTCACATGCTCTTTGTAATCTCCGATTTATTGTTACCGAATAATGAAATATGACTATTGACCTACTATCCTTAGGAATTGTGGTCACTCTTACGAGGTACGTGACTAACCTCCATCGTCATGACAGTAGATGGTTGTTTTACGATGAATAATTGGGACTTTGTCCTTTTTTCTGTCGTAGAATTTGGTGATGAAGAAAATCTCTCTCCAAATATCGGAATAAAATGAAAAAGAAAAACTTGTAATTTATCGTAATTTTAGAAACATATCAATTTAAAGTTATGCATATTCAATGTTTCTTTAACTTTTTTTAAAAAAATAAATAAATAAATTTTGGCGAATCTAATCAATATGACTTTTTTGTCTTGACAAACCCTGTATAGGTATATATAGTTATATACAGCTAGCATATTTGAATTAGGATGAACCTTTGAGGTTTTCAATTTAATTAGCTGAACTAATTTCCAACTACTTCATATTTTCTGCTCTTTGGATCTATGATTGATTGATTAGGTCAACTGTTCTTCGCCAAGTGGACCGAAAATGTTAGGGGTCAATCTCAAATTTAATGAGGAGGAGGGTTTCTTTTAGATATCCTACTAGATGTAGTTACAAATAAAATGAAATGGTGAAGAAGAAATCATATAGGCGATCTCGAATAAGGTGAATAAAACTTTGTTAGTGTTTATTGCTATATCAATTGCGAGAGAGTAAGAGAGGAAGTCCGTCTAGAATTTTGTTAGATCTTTTTTCTGAGTAGTACTGATAATTTTTTTGACAGGATGACTCATTTCGTGGGACGTTTTCCCTTTTATATAGGTCATCAAATTGGAACTTGACGCGTGATCGGTTGGCATGTGTGTCATTGACCTATTTGAAGATAATTGATTGATTGAAGAATTTGGTAATGGCGGAATCGTCATGACGCAAAGCCACATAGGCCTGTGCCTTAGGCTTCACGACTTTTGCAATCGTAACATAATAATATTTTCGTACGATGTCATACATGGAATTTGTGTGAGGGGGGCATTGGGCCATCCTCTCATATTATCCTATTTGGCTTGGTAAAAAGTCCTCTTTTAGTAAATCAAGCTGGCTCCACAAGTGATTCGACGTGAATTTTCAGATCAGACGCCAACAAATACTATGACAATTATTTATTAAAAAAATGAAATTCCAGTAAACATTGAATATACTGTTTCCTCAATCCTAGGCCAACTAAAGTTGTCTCATTGCTTGTTTGGCCGACCTTATAGAATACGAGTTTGTGACAAACACATAAAACCATTTTATGTAATTAATTTTAAGGCATTGGGATTATCTTAAATTCCTCATAGACCAATTGCCTTATTTCATATGCCGGCTTCCTATTCATTTCCAGTATTTATGTATTTAATTAATTATTTGGCAACTCCTAAATTATCGACTTTATGGTGCCAACAAATTTATGTTGGCTGCATTCACATCTCTTTCATTTCACCCACCGCCCATTTAACTTCCCATTAATAGCCAACAAAACAACTAGCTCATTAAGCTCATTTGACAAGGTTTTTGAAAAGTGAAAAGTTACTTTTGAACCAATTTGAATAATTTTTTGAAATTATTTTATCTGATTAAAAGATATTTTAAAGAAAGATGATCTAAGGCCCTATTTGATTGCAATGAATTCCATGAAAAATATCACATCCGAAACAAACGAATTTTACTTTGACCGTTTGATTGCAACTTGGAAATGAAAACTGAATTCCAAGGTACAACTACTTTAAACTGCATTTTCTTTATTTTCATGAAAAAATGAATTCCTATGAGTTTAATGAGTTTTATTTTTCAACTAACATGGAATTGGAATTCATTTCCACATTTGCCTATCAAACGGACCCTAATATAACTTTCTTAGAAAAAACTAGTCTGCAGTAAGTAGAAGTAAAAACAGTAGACCAGCCAAACATACCCGTGTACTCGACCATCTTTTTATCAAAAACTTGAAAAACAATTATTTTTCCAAACGAATTAAGTTTATTGATTGTATCCCTTGTCAATTATCATAATATGTTATGACTTTTGGCTTATTTTAATGGATTTTTTTTCCTCTTTCTTTTTGGCTTTCGTGTGAGGGTGAAAGGCGTTGTAACTAAAGATGCCAAGTTCTTGAAAAGCAAGCAAGATTATTCATGGAAATTTACTATATTAATATGCCACGAAGATGTGTTCCTCACCTCAAACAAAGAGAATATTCTTGCTAAAGATGGTTAAAAATAGACATGCACATTGCTTACACAATTAGTTTCAAAGGCATCAATTCCTATACTCCCCTCCCATCAAAATCATCAATGGAAGCCATGAATGGTTTGCTTTCTTTTCCCATGTATGAGAATCTCAACCAAGATTCCGCCATTCGACAATTTTGCGCGGCCCGTGTGCAGCAAGAACAAGGAGGAGAATTGGGAGAAATTTTGCTAGAGGAGATGGATCTTTGGCCACATTTTGATAGCACTCCTCCATTGGCCACCTCTGAGGTGGAGGAAATCGTCGACAGCTTCTTTAACGTGGAATGCTATGAAAAAGATAACGCTAACAAGTCACCAGAAGACGAAAATGGACTATTTAATCAGTATCCAGAAGAGGGACTCCAGGATTTTTCAGAGATTGATGGTTTCTACTATGATGGAGATGTTCCAATGATGATGACTAACGAGGGTGAATTGGAAGAGTGTGGCTCATGCGACGATCTTGCATTTTGTTTGAACATGGAGCCAAGTATAAAGGATGTCGTCGATCAAGGACTGCATTTGGTGCAATTGTTGTTAGCTTGTGCTGAGGCTGTGGGTTGCAGGGACACACGACTTGCTGATACAATGTTAAGCCAAATCTGGTCTTGCGTGAGCCCTTGGGGCGATTCTTTGCAGAGAGTTTCGTATTGTTTTGCAATGGGATTAAAGAATCGATTATGCCTTCTTCAAAATGTGAATGCTGATGGTTCATTCTCTAATGATGCCATTGATGTCTCTTCGGTCACAAGGGAGGAAAAGAACGAAGCCTTTGATCTGTTACACCAGATGACTCCGTATATTGCTTTTGGCATCATGGCTGCAAATGATGCTATATCTCAAGCAGCAATGAGGAAAGACTCTTTGCACATAATTGATCTTGGAATGGAACACAATCTTCAGTGGCCTTCTTTAGTAAGAACTTTGGGATCACGACCCGAAGGCCCCCCGAAACTAGTTCGGATCACGGGCATAATTGGAGACCAAGATCCACTGGAGCTTGAGATTAGCCTGAAGGGCCTCGTTGAAGATGCCAGTTCTTTGGGCATTCATTTGGAATTCAACATGATAGCAGAGCCAGTATCGACGTTAGTATTAACCCATGAAAAGCTCGAGTTAAGAGAGGGAGAAGCATTGTTTGTAAATAGTATCCTGAATTTGCACAAGCATGTGAAGGAAAGCAGAGGATCCCTAAAGACCATTCTTCAAACAATTAAGAAACTAAATCCAGTTCTTTTAACAGTGGTTGAACAAGATGCCAACCACAATGGGCCATTCTTTCTCGGGAGATTCCTTGAATCCCTTCATTATTATTCTGCCATTTTTGATTCCCTCGAAGCCAGTATCCCGAGAACTAGCCCAGAGAGGCTAAAGATCGAAAAATTTCATTTTGCAGAGCAAATTCGCAATGTTATAGCGTTTGAAGGTTCTAGCAGGATTGAGAGACACGAAAGGGCAGATCAATGGCGTAGACAGCTAGCTCGTGCGGGTTTTCAAGTAGTAGGAATGAAGTGTATGAGCCAAGCTAGGTCGATGATTTCTGTCTGTGGCTGTGATGGTTACACTGTATCCAGTGAAAAGGGTTGCCTTCTGCTTGGATGGAAAGGAAGGCCAATAATGTTGGCATCAGCATGGAAAGTGCACAATGCCACTTCCTCCTAAGCTTGCTTGGATAAGCTGCTTTTTTTCTCATCACAATTGATTATTCATTAACAGGACATTTGATTATCATCTCGTTACAATAAATGAATCAAATTTTGAGGCACCAATTATCTTCCATTCGGATACAAATTTATAAATGGTTTATAAATTCAATCAAAGTCCAACATTAATTTTAACAACTCATTCATAACTACTAATTATTATCCACATTCCGTGAGATCAACTACTAATTCCTCTTTATAAACCATTTATAAATTTGCCAAACAAAGGTCGAAATTAAGTAATGCAGCAATTGATATTTGGTCTCTACTGCTAAAGAAAGCAAAATTATGTCAAAAACTCAGAAAGACAAATCGAATTCCATCACACATCTTCAACCTGTCTACAGCAATGTAAAAGCATACCCCAGATTCAAAAAACTCGACTTCTTACATCTCATGAGCCATTTCCAAGCATATGTTCCTTCTATTAACAATATATCACTCATTGTCCTCTCTGTATATGTTTGAATGTAAAAAATATATTGCCTTCAGTGAAGAAAGCATCAAACTGCTAGTAGTGCCCTATGAACTTGTCTTTCGGGATTGGGCCGAGGCAGACATTATGCGCAAACGGTTAGTAATTTCTGTAAAAGTTGGTCTTGCTGCAGGATTTGGGGCCCAACACTGCTCCATCAACCTTCTCCAATCTGGATCGCAGTGGCTTGGAATGGTTGGCCTTAACGTGTTGTTGACAATGCCACCTGCAAGGAAGAAGGCTCCTCAACTTTAGGAACGTGTATTCAAATGAGTGAAATAAAGAAATGTACATAGACCAGAAATATCCTGCAATCTATACAATTCATCAGATTAACTCCAAATTCCATCGGGCATAGAATCAATCCCATCCCTCTTTTTTTTTTTTCCAAGTAACTTCTGATATAGGTTCTCCTCAAGATTAATGGGGAGGCAGCTTCTGCTGAGTTAAATACATTAGGCCCCTGTTTGGTTCAGCTAAAAAATCGGATTAAAATCTAAATGATCCCGTCGTACACCCTCAATAATAGTGAAAAATTTGGGATTTTAGTTAAATGACGTGGTCCAAGTGGAACATTTTGAGTAAAAAATACAAAAACCGCAGAGTACTATTTGCTAAAAATACACCTTCAGTCAGTAAAACTTTCCTTATATATTTCTAAAACCTGTTAAAACTTAGGATGGTATGCATGCATATGTCATAATTACTTATCTTTCTTCTAGTATATGATTTCTGCCTAAGTCAAGGAGTCCAAGATGTAGAGGGATTTGAAAAAAGTGAAAACGGAAGGTGGATCCTGATTAAGTACTGACTAACAAAGCTGCATTGAAAATATAAGATACTGTTTGGTTAGACACTGATTCATATTGAGTTTAATGGTATCTGTAATCATGTTACATGAAATGTTTTTCTCAACTTTGTAATTTGAACTAGTTTTTAGTCTTATAATTTTAAGTGGTGGCATTGAGATTCTATTAAACATACATAACCAAATAAGTACTTAAATGCTTTAGCATTTAGTGTTTTATCAAACACCAAGAACGCTGCAGTAAGCGATTTCAAGCAATAAACCATCTGAATGTCAAATTATAACATTTGTTCCCTCGCATATATTCCCTGTATATAGCTAAAAAGGGGAAACATTCTAATCAAAAATGTCAAGCAGAAGATAGGAGGAACCATTTTCTAAAATCATGTTTGGGAAGTGTTTGTAAACAGTCAAAATTATAAATACATAGAAATGAGTGGTGGATAAGTGACTACCACGAAATATGTGGATAACTAATGGTTTGACTGATTGTAAACAGTTAATAGACATTAACCAAACACGAACTAAAGCAGATTTGTGCATTCCACATCTAAGTAAAAAGGACTACAGAATGTACGACTCTTGATCCTTTTTAGCAGAATATGCTAATGGCTGATGAACTTAGGTCATAGATAGAGTCATGTAACATTAAGAACTTCAGAAAGCCAACGATATTTTAAAATATTAAGCAAATGATAATTGTGCCAATTCCATGTAAAAATGGTCCTATTTTGAAGGTTTTATGGCACGTGTATGCAGAAAATATACAGCAGCCACATACGTTAACTGGTTAATTTAACAGCTGATAAGGACACTATTAATTTTACAACTGCTAAGAAAATTCTGTACCAAGTCAAAAAACTAAAAATGCGCACCTATGATAGCACCATAATGCATGTTGGCGTAGGGTTCGTCCCCAGTGAGTATCTCCCACAAGACAATACCAAAGGAAAATACATCAACCTGTTGGACAATTACCCAAAAACAGTGGTGTCATAAGATCACCTAGAAGGATTAGATATTTGTTGGCTTTGCAAGTAGGAGGAATAAGGGTAATGTGAACACTAACGTACCCTTTTATATTCGTTGCACCTTGCAAAATAGTTAATATATATGGTTATGCTCTCTAGTCTCACCAAATACCGTTTAAAAGCTTCTCATAATTTTTCATAAGAAATTTCACTAAACAGAGAATATTTTGCATCCCTAAGAAACATCTTCAAGAAATCCTGCTAGTGAAGGAAAATATTGTTTTGTTAAGTTCTCTATTCTTGTAGTTTCCCAAAGATACTTTTTCATATGTTGGTGTCTTACCTTCTCAGAAACTTTAATGCTGCTACCATCCAGCAACTCTGGAGCCATCCATGGAAGAGTCCCCCTAACTCCAGCAGAAACCAAGGTGTTTCGCTTTATTTTCGACAGACCAAAATCACCTACCTAATAGATTGTAATACAACATCAGAACTAAACGGATTACAAATTAGAAATCATGCGTACTGTACATTTTACTAATCTCCCATCACAATAAAAATAAAGCCCATCACATATATTAATAAAGGTGGCAGAGCAGGATCCCATCAAGATAACCTTGCATATAGGTCGTGAAGGATCTTTCAAATTAACCAGCAAATTATCACATTTCAGATCAAAGTGAACAATATTCTTCGAATGCAGATATTCCATCCCAAAAGCTGCATCCATGGCAATAATAAGCCGTTTACGGCGATCAAGATGCCTGCAATATCATATTAAAAACAAAGAGGAATATTATAGAGTAGGAGAAGGTAGTGTGAAGGAGAAACAAATGGGTAAAATCCCAGGTTAATTTATATTGAAAGTTTGGTTTACAACAAAAAGAAAAGAACTTAATAGGCAGTCACACGGTGATAACAAAATGGAACTAAAATCAAATTTGAAGAACCACATGTGGAAGTAGTACCTATCCTTCCGAACTAAAACATGCCGCAAAGAACCATCAACCATGTACTCTGTCACAGTTGCCAAGGTTCCCCCCGGTCCATCTTGTACTACACCGTAAAATGCAACTACATTTGGGTGGTGAAGCTTCGAGAGAATTTCAGCTTCCCTCCAGAAATCTATAGCCTGAAGCAGCATTAGCACAAAAATAAATATCAATTAGCTCATATATGGAGGTCTAAGAGTGGGGCTATACAATTCTTTCAACGTGCATAACTTTAAGTGTTCAATAGTAGGAAACATACCCAATGACACCAAACATGTAGTTCAACATCTATTAAGAAAAAACAAAACCAAGCATGTAAGAATGAAGGACGGATTACCAATCTCTCTTGCTCTGACTGTCGACCAGTAAAACAACTTTTCTTTATTCGCTTGATCGCAACATCAGAGCCTCTCCATTTTCCATGATAAACTGTCCCAAATGTTCCAGAACCAAGTTCCCTCAATTCCTCCAAATCTTCATTCTTTATGATCTGTAAATCAATTATGAATAGTCACGCAAATTATAAGTGGTGAATCTATTTCCTCGGTCATTAAGTTGACACTTTCAACCAAGTTCATGTTTCTAGGATCCTTTAATAATCAAAAGAAAACTTGCAAATGGTTAGTTGACTGAATTTCAATTATAACAAAAATCTGAATAGCAAAGAGCATAGAACAACCTGAGTATGACATTGGTGGCAACTAATAATTGTCACGATTTTATATATGCTACATTATTTACCAATTAATTTGGGCTGCTGATTTGACCCAGTGATAAATAATGCCAAATAGTTAGTTTGGTAAAACCATGTGGTGGGTCGGGTTCACCTGTGCTTTTATAGCATGAGATAACAAGTCAGATTCCTTTAATATATAACTAACCGAATCTGGCAACCTTTTAAAACTCTATTTTTTTTTTTGCTTAAATCAATTGAAAAAGGTTATAGTTGTGAGGTGTCACGTAGGCTTGGGTTCTAGGAGTCCAATGTATCAACAGAAACATTTCACTATTTCTGCTAATGACTCTAACCAAAATCATGTGATCATAAGGATGAACAAAGAAAACTCAGATTACTGATGACTCCAGACCTTAAATGAGTAACTGTAACAAAGCAAAACCATGTCGTGCCTTGCGAAAACAAACAATTCATCGAACAGAACAATCGAACATAAAATAAATAAATAAAAAAAAAAAAATTAATCGTGTTAAGGCACGGCCATACCTGCAATGCGTTTATATCAAAATCTACCAAAGAAGGATCTAGAGGAGGTAAGCCAATACTTCCAATCCCATCCTAAAATCATAGTCAAAATTAGAATACATTCCATTGGAAAAGAGTTCATGTTATTAAATGACACCTAGTCTTGATTACTAAAGATATACCTCTGAGTTTCTTACTCTTAATTATTAAAAGAACAAAAATACCTCATAGTCTGAGTCTCGAACTCTTGTATTATCCATCAAATCATCATACTGCATTCCTTCGCTAGCTTTCACTCGGGAAGTACCATAATTGAAATCAGTGACTACAGAGGCAGCTCCTTCTCCACCAGGGATAATTTTGTTAACATCTTCACCATAAGTATCCATCAGTTCCCTGCGATTTGGTCCATCTTTTGTCAATCGTGCATATTCATAAGTTAAAGGAGCCTCTTCTTCAACTTTTGGAAGTCCAGATGAAAATCCAACATGGTCTTGATCCATAAGAGAAACATCCCTTTTTGCAAACCCATCCCCTGCTAATCTCTGGAAGAAGGACCAGTGTTTAGGTTCATGGTTCTCTATGTTTACACTTAAGCCTGCACCATCCTTTTGCAGTTGACGAATATTTGATGAACCATCAGAGAGTATAGCTTTCGAGAATATATCAGAAAGAAGATCGCGAGGGAATCGATCGTTAATGTCAATAAGGACCCTCTGCTCGGTTCGGGGAACCCCAGTGGAGGGTTCCTCCTGAGCCCCTGTCCAAGCAGAAGGTTCAG
Source organism: Fraxinus sp. 1973-6204 (assembly GCA_903798365.1). Classification (NCBI taxonomy): domain Eukaryota; kingdom Viridiplantae; phylum Streptophyta; class Magnoliopsida; order Lamiales; family Oleaceae; genus Fraxinus; species Fraxinus sp. 1973-6204. Next base: position 13,742 of record CAIGRR010306055.1, on the reverse strand, counting down.
GGTGCTCATGGGCATTAGCAGCCAAGGACTCGCTGCTGACATTTTCAACCCAATGAATTTGAGGAAGACTATTTGTTGGATCTTCATGGCATTTTGTTGAATCCACATGACTCACAGCTGGCAGCTTCACTCCTGCTTTCGCTTCAGCCAGAAGAATCTGATTTTCATGCTTGGGATCTCTGACATCCGTGGAGTCTACCTGTTTCAACCTTTGAGGTTTCACAGGAAAATTATCACGGGTTGCAGTATCCAAAGGAAAAGGCCTTTCGGTAGAAATTGACTGCTCAGTCAGGATATTCGGATTTCCATTTTCCTCTTTTTCATCAGACCCATTTATAAAATCTTGCTGGACAACCTCAGAACGTGAATGATTGACAAGAAGCTGAGAAGAGTGTGAATCATCTGACTTCGATATTCTGCTACGCAACTCTCCCTGCTCTCGGGGGATCCGCTCAGAATTAAAGACCCTCTGAGGAATAGGAGGCTCGAAGTAGCTCAAATCAGGATCAGGCTCAGACTTGATGGACTCAGGAACTAAAGCCTCGCTGCAAGTATCATAGTCATTGCCACTAGATATAGGCACATGGGAGGGATTAACAGCATCAAGAGGCTTAGAGACCTTCAGAGGTTCCTGGGGCATGTCGTTTTTCAGAGTCTGCACAGAAAATTCTCTGTCCAGTTTGGGGACCACAACTGACGATTCTTCCACAGGAAAACCACTGTTCCTGTTACCATTGTATGCCTGAGACGGAACAAGGTGCTCAGTGACCATTTGATTACTCCCACTTTCTGGTTGTATTGAGACATCAACTTTAAGTTTCACCTCCTTTTCCTGTTCTTTTGTACCCTTCACAGTGAAACCATTCAATTTCTGCCCTTCAAGATCTTTCTTTTGAGCCATAAGCCCATAAGAAGTCTGTGGTACAGAACTTTCAGAAGGTGAGAAATATGGAGGATGCAAATTGTATTCATATTGGAGAGGTTGTTGCTTGTGATCATCCCGGTGTGCTGTCTGACCATGATCAAAGTGCAAATCAATTTCATAATTCTTTGAGGAACCTGGTATAATAGATTGAGAGGACATGTTAGCAGATGACGAGACAGCAAGGCCAGCCAAATTTGAGTGACTAACCCCAGTGATTTCATTTGCAGCTTTATTTGGGGCAATCTCAACATTCAGTGCATCTAACTCATTCAAATTGTTTCCATAAGAGTTTGCTAGACCACGTAGTGCAGAGCCTTTTCTCGATCCCATGTCCATGCCATTGATTGCAACTACATATTTTATCTCAGAATCAACATCGGAAGTAGCTAAGTTGAAATGAGCATCATCCAATTCATTGGCAGAAAACAGGAATAACCGAAGTTTTTTTGAACCTTCTCCGTCTTCTAGTACATTGCACTCCTCCATCATATTCATTAGATCCTCATCACTAGACACTGAAACTAAAGCATCCAGCTCCTCCCCAGGAAGCTGATATTTTATGGTATGTGTCCAGTCATAAATTGTGGTTGTTTTCTGCCACAGTTCTTGCCATGTAATGTCCTTTCTTATGCGGATCATGCGTGTTTCACCTCCAACATATCTGAGCTTTCCATCACTTGGCCGAGGTAGCATTTTACCACCAAAGCTGCAGAGAATCTTAAGCTTTGTTGATGAGCTATCCGAAGCTCCAGATGAGGTATACATAAGTGTCCAATCAGGTGAATTCCGTGGTACGGACTGCATAGAACGTACAGAATCACAGTTACTTCTGTCTTCATGCAAAGACGAGTTCTTCCTTTCAAACTCTTTGGAACCTTTTTCTGCCATAGAAATCTTAGAGATATCTGAACCGCTCTCCGAGCCAGTATGACTGATACCCAAAAAGCCTCTGAGTTCTAAGTAGCGAGGTGCATGACTCAGATCACTGGAAATATTTGGAACGTTAGGTTTCCTGGGATTAACCCGATCACGCATGAATTCAAGAGCAAATTCCTCACCCGTCTGAATAGAGTAGTTATATACAGGTTTAGCTTCGGAAAAATTAACCTCGGGCGAGCTGAAGCTGGCATTTGCATGACCAGAATGATCCATCTGGAACACTTGAGAATCAGGAGCATATTCATCGTTCCCGCGATCTGGGGGATTATATAGCACAAAATTATGATTTCTTGATTGTTTCATTTTGATAATATTGAATTTCTTTTCCCTCCAATTCAACTTCAATGGAAACAACTGGTGACACCACAATGCTATTAGTAACTTGAGAAAGCCATAAAGAAGAAGCACAATCCTTAGTGCAGCAGAAGGAAAACTTTGCTTGAATACAAGTTTATTGACATTTACACAATACATATATGTAAAATTTGAGAAACATCACCAGCACACCCCCAAAAAACACAGTCGCAGCTCATGAAACGGGAAATACCAGTAATAGAATTAAGGACCAGGAGCAAATGCACTGCAAAAAAGAATATAAATCAATTATTTTAGACAAAGAGCTTTCAAAATATAACAAACAGGAATGCATTGATACGAATATTCAAATATTACAGTTTAGCTTCTTTACCTTTTGGTAACTATAAACCTACAAGGGAAAAATATAGAGGAGATTATACCAGTTTTCTGATCCCCGGGGTGATTGCACCTTCGGGAAATTCCCAATAAAACATGGAAAAAAGATATAGATACTGGTTCTCCTAAAAATGCTCCAGTTTTTTTCCCCAGAACCTAACCCCTTAATTTCAAAAATAAACCTGAATTGCCATTTATTGAAGTCCAGCAATGAAATTTTAGCTCTTGCAAAAGATAGGAAAAACCTGAATTATCAAGTGTAGATTCCCATAGTGTACTGCAAAATCAAAGTGTCCCCAAACTTAAATCTAACAAAGATCATTCTCAATTAAGAAGACACCTCAACTTTCCAAAATTTGAAAATTCTACCCAATGAATCAGAAAATCAAACCAGCCTCCTTATTGCAGATATCAGTTCAAATAAATTAATGGAGCAACTACTTTCATTCTCCATTCTTAAATACGTATCTTACTCTAAATCTAATCCCTATTAAAATTTTAAAATTATAAAAAAAAAATTATATTCATCCATGTTACATTACAACATTATCCTTATTAAATTCATTTATTTACACACTATATATCCACAACACTTTATATATCTATCCTACTCTAAATCTATCCCTATAACAATTTGAAAATTTTTAAAAATTTATTATATTAATCCCCAGTAAATTTCAACATTACTCTCATTAAATTCATTCATTTAAACACTATATATCCACGAAGTTTAACCAAAAACAAATTATTTATACAAAAAAAGAAAGAAAGAAATGAAAACATATAATGTTATCCAACCTCTGAAAACAATCAAGGCAAAAATATTATACTACTTTGCAACGTATTATGTAACTTACCTCTAGAAACAATTAAGACTAATGCTAAGGTTTTTTCTCCCTTGTGCTAACATCAGATAGTATAAGATAAATCATACAATTACATAAAATTTCAAACAACTTGCTTGCATTAACCCTCTTCCCATTATAGTTTGTCTACAAATATATTGGACAAAGGTTATCACTACCAAAAAAATAATAAATAGATAAAAAAAGAAAAAGAAAGGAATGATATTTTAGAATTAAAATACAACATTATGATTGCGATAATAATTGCATTTGAATTACTTCCCAAGTAAACGTGCTCCATGGTAGACAAACCAATGAGAATATAAACGTCTAAAAGAATAAACAAGGTCCAAAAGCATTTAATGTGGATAAATAGTAGTGGATCAATTTAGATTAGCAGATTTTATTAGGTTTTATTCTTGTCTATTTAAGTAAACTTAAATAAGGTTAAAAAATGTAATATAGAAAATAATTTACAAGTGGAAAGATATATAACAATGGTGAATGAAAATAGCATATTCCTAAATTTAACTTCTCTGTCATTTCTCGTTTTTGAAGAAATTCAATATACATATATATACTCCAATAAAAACTCTGATATACATATTCCTATAGTTGCAGAAATCCGGCAAAGGAAATGAGTTTTGATTAATCAGACACTTGGTTGACATTTTGATTTGAAGTCGTGAACCTTCAAATCAAAAGAGCTAATTATAAACCAATACGTTTCGACTCACCCATGCTTCGACCACCCAAACTAAGTTCTCACCTTAATCCCAAAATTTAATAATCATCCAATTCTTGGTTCAATATAAAGTACTAAACATGTAAAATTTCATCATCTTAACAGGACGGAAATGAGCAGCGAAAAGATTGCACCGCTTCAATAACCCTAATTTGCAACACAAAATATCAAATAGAGCGGTAATACAAGATTTACTCACCGTTGATTTAAATATACACATATAATCAGTAGATCAAAATCAGATGAACTGAAAATTAGTAAATTTTACCTTAAAAGCAATGCTTGCGCGAAGTCTAGCTGTTGACTGTGAATCTTATCCGGCATTGACGGAAATCTTAATCCGTGCTAAATTCTTGGCACTGGTGTTAATTTCATAATTGGTCACTGAATTTTAAGGTAAATTTCAAGTAGGTCACAAAAGTATTTTTGTGACCTATTTAGTCACTAAATTAAAATAGTACAACACAATTGGCACATTTTAGCAATAATTACTCCATATTTGACGTTGGCACATTAAACTTTGACATTGATGGTGAAGGTGAAACGCTTCATTCAACTCCGGCATATGGAGAAAGAAGTCATGTAAAACTTCGATTGGTGGAAGCCAATCCTTGAAGATTCTTTGTTTTCTTACACTCAATTATCCTCTTTCAGCCAGATTTAGTCTTATTCAATAATTTTCCATTTTCTAGCTTCTTGATCACTCCTGGATTTGTTGTAGACCTGCTCTACTAGTGTCGAACTTTTAGTTCAAAAAAGATATTTCTAAAATAAAACACGATTTGTAAAAGAAAAAATCGCATATTTTGGCTTAACCATTTTCTTCTTTTAATAATTCATATATAGTAAAAATACCACGACAAATACAAAACAAGAGGCTAACCAGAAGGAATTGATTTGGTCGTTAGGGAACGTGAAGTTTAATTGCAAATACACCTGATACGACGTTAATCTAGCTTACAGAGCTATCAATTACGTAACAATGTATTTAAGGGTCGAATTGATCATAAAATTACTTTAATAATTAATTTGAAATTTTTCTTGAACTTCAATGACCGTCAATGAGATTAACTCATTTGTAAATGTAAATTCTAAGAGCGTTTATCCATTCGAAATTAATTTAATAAATAAGCGAGTAATGAATTATACACTAAGCGTCTGAATATATTCCAAACTTTACTGACACGGGACAGTGACGACTCGCACGTGACGATGGAATTTTTCACCGTACTAAATTTTTAATTTATTTTTTACAGTTTTTTATGAACTGTGCAGGTTAATCTTGCTTCAATATGTATATACAAAATAAAAATAAAACGTCTGGAGCATTCTGAAGAAATTTTGAAAATAAAGAGTGAGATTTTTTTGTAAAATTTCAATAATAATTTTTATATTTATTTTTTAATTGGATTATTTCCATAAACAATTATGATTAACATTTCTGCTTTTTTTCCTTTCATTTTTGGGGGGTTTTTTTTATTAAGGTGGATTCGTATCGGACCCACCTCATTGTGAGGGGGACTTTACCAGGCCTTTTACAGGCCTGATAAAGTAGAAAAATCCAATAAATAACCGCATAATTGCTGTGTATACAATACGTGCGTTTTGTATCAGAGCATCTCTCATTTAAATGTGGATTGTATCGAAAAAGTTATCACATAAGTTGAAATGGTGCTTATAAACGTTAATCTCCAATGCAACACGTCTAGGATTGTATTTAGCTCACGTGACAAGAAAAAAAAATAGATATCGTAAAGAAGTCAGTCTATATGTAGAGACTCTTCTAGATTGAGCGAGCTAAGCCTATGTTTGGTAGGCATTTTTGTGGAGAGAATGCATTTTTTTTTGTTGATGTGATGAGAATATGTGGTTGAAAAAAAAAATTATTGGTGTGATAGAAGCTATTATTTTATTGAATAATGTGCTGTTGAAAATGAGTAGAATAATGAGAATAAAAAATATAATGTGGCTCAAAAGGAGGTAAATATGCATTAAAGACGAACTTTTAATTTAAACGTCTATTCATCAAACATCAATATTACGTAAATCGAAAGTCTTTCTATTTATAATAATGTTATTCAGACTCATGGATACTAAACACCCGTCTAGTTGTCCATTAAGTAACATTAACTGATTGAACATCTTAAATATAAAGATATAAATCATATTAAGAGTGTGTTTGTTATAGATTAAAATCGGATTAAAATTAAAAATTTAGCCGTTATTGTTGACTTTTATTAGACGAGTGGGACCCAATAACGAATATATTTTCAATTTTAATTGCATTTTGAGTTCTACCAAACATGCCTTAAGTTACTTAGTCCGACTCGAAAGTTTACGTTTATCCATTGGAACAATTGGCCGGTATTTATTTATATCAAATAATGAATATTTTATTTTATGCTTGACTCCAATGGTGAAGGCTTGAAAATCAGTTAACATTAAAAAACATGAAAAATGCAAAATAAGCAAATAATTTGGCTATGGACGACCAATGACTCGATAACATGCCAAATGATTGGTCATACCTTTTTGTATAAAAAAGTATTTGCAATTTTTTTTTCTGATCAATTAAATATTTTTATATCCATAACTTTTATCACTTTTCAACTACGAATTACGTAAATTTTTATCAAAATCTGCTAATTTTTTTTGTCGAACAACTCCTTAAATTTCTTAAAAGCTAGTGATTAATCACGATAAAAGTAAATGTCACACCATTCATGCATTTTCATCATTCGACCATAATAGAATCTTAATAATCAAGATACTTTTTATTGCATAATTATATTATTATTCTCTAAAGATAAGTAAGATTTTACTTTGGAAAACCATGACAAGCAAGTACACAAAAATTACTCCCAACAAATCACAAAGGCAAATATGTACTAAATTCATTTTTCTTTCACAAGTTGGGCTCTCTCTTAAGCTTGGGAAATTCCACATAACCTTGCAGGATCCACAAGATATGGGATGAGACTCCCCCAGCTCACAAAATGGGGCAGCTATTTTGTTCCCTATAAAGACAAGGTCATTCACTATAACATGCATATTGAATCCAGCTGAGTTAATGAACAATGAACAGGTTAAAAGCACTCGTGGTCGCTAAATTTCATTTTGTTTCAACGCCACTAGTGTTTTTAACTCGCAATGTAGATGATACTTACTTCTTTGTGTCTTCGTAGCGGCTTAGTGCTTCCTCGAATTTAAGCCAGAGAGGACCTGTCTCTTGTAGGTTCACATTCTGTGGCCCAGAAATATAGGCCTGAACAACAAACTGGGGAGATCTTTCCCTGCCAATGCATCAAATTTATTAATGAGAAGAGGTTTTAAAAAGAAATGAAACATCCCGGAATCCAGAAAACAAAGAAAGAAGAGTTTTTAAGGCTCGGGTACTCAAAGTGAGAAGTGCACCTTCCTTCATATTCTGATAACCAAGCCATATAGGCTGCTCCAAAGTACATGGAAACGAAAGGATAGGTAAGATCTTCAACTGACTTTACTATGTAACCCTTGTAGCCCAAGTCCCTAGACATCATGTCCAGCAAATTCAGGAAGCTTTATTAAGCATAAATTCAACATATTAACAATGATTTCAGCAACAAGAACAACTCCAATTGAGCATTGATATTTTGATAAAAAAATCTTTTGCTGCTTATTAATGGGATGGAGATCAAGATGAAGCAGCAGCAGTTTGGCATTAGGAATTTCAGGTTTGCACAGTTTCCAATGCGAATTATGGTGTTTCTGCATAGAATGTGGCTGTGCCTTATTTATATATATGGCCAAAATAACTATATTGACTGAAGGATCAGCTAAATCCAAAGAATAAAAAATCGTTGTTTCATTATCAGTAGGGAAAATTTCAGTTCAAGTAACATACTTGTAAAGCCAACATGCAGTGGGATAGTCAATACCCATTAGTCCTGTACGTTGTCCAACTCCATTCACGAAACGCATGCTAACAATCTCAGCAATAGCACACAAAACAGTCTGCATAATAAGTAAGGTTAAAAGTAATTTAAATTTTGAAGTTTTTTTTTTGTGTGTGTGTGTTGGGGGGGGAGAGAGAGAGAACTTTTCAATTTGCAAAGCAGAATCTCGTTTAGAAAAAGTGTATCTCAGTAAACAAAATGGAGTACTGACAGGTTTTACTCCTCTTTTGCTGAAGTGTTTTGCCAGAATGATTTCGGCTACTGCCTGCAAGATTCGGAATACGCCATCAGATTCTCGAAAGGTGAGATATGGTTCTTAGTTTCAATTCACCAAGAAGGGTAAAAGCTGAAGTATTTACATCCATAACTTATCTTATGCATAAAAAGAAAATAAATTTTGTGCATTCTCACCCTTTGTTCAGTTCGGGAAAGATAAGGTCTGTTTTCTGTATCATGAGACAATCGCACTTTCCCCCGCTTCTCTCCAGATTTGGTCCATTCCTTGCTTACAGTAGNAAAATAAATTTTGTGCATTCTCACCCTTTGTTCAGTTCGGGAAAGATAAGGTCTGTTTTCTGTATCATGAGACAATCGCACTTTCCCCCGCTTCTCTCCAGATTTGGTCCATTCCTTGCTTACAGTAGGATTATTCCACATCTCTTCCATGTCTTCAGGGGAGGTCCTCGAGTCCCAAGTTGTTTTGGTAGGATTTGCTCCTTCACAAATAGAAAGTAAGCGAAGTGGCCGTCTGTAGTAGTATTACCTAAATATAGAAGTTAAGCTCTTGAACTTAAGCAATACTCCCAACTCAATTTTTCATTGGCTAAATTGCTTAACATCAAAAGTTTCCTTGCTGACTTTAATCGGAGAATTAGACTTACATTAAAATCATGAATGCTCAATAGCACTAATAAACTATACAAATACTTTGGGAAATTTGTTTTAATATGTCTAAAATGTTAAAATTCAAGACCTTATTTAGAGCAGTATGTACAATTAAAATTAAGTTGACTACAAGTGTAATACCTTTCTTCGGCGAATCAGCAGAAGCAGAAGCTGAGGGAGCATTAGGCACCGGAGCAACTTCGAAGATTTTTCTGTAGACATGTTATAGGTTTAAACATGCAAACACCACAGACCCACTATAGGATTATTTCAGTATAAGACCTTGTCCAGATTATATCAAACTTTAGGACTATTGATAAACACGAAATTTGTGGGTACAATTAAGATCACAGTGTATGTACTGGACTGCTAAGGGAGAAGACTAATATATCAAAGGGTTGAAGAAATGGAAACTGTCCTTGAGAAGAGAAGCCTAATCCTTGTTAGGTAGCAGGTTCGATGGAGTATCTTAGTTGCTAAATCCCATCGATGGAAAGACCTTCTGGATATAACCATCTTGAAATAAAAGCAAGTACCTGGTTGTGGTTGAAACTTGAAGAAATGGAAAATGTCTCCAGTAATCCTTGCTAGGTTTAAATTTGAATTGCTAAATCTCATCAATGGAAAGACCTTGTGGATATAACCATCATGAAATAAAACAAGTACCTGGTTGGAAGAGTTTCCTTGACAGAGAGATATTTTTTCCAATATTGTGAAGTTGACTTGTGAGCAGCCTTCTTGATACCTCCTTTATAAGCTCTAACCATGAATTCTTCACTTCTTTCTCTGCAAATACGTTTCTTTAGTCGAAATGTGTGCCCAGAATTGTTATATTGTTGACAAACACAGAGCGTTTTTAAGGAAAAAGACAAATCATTAATAACTTACATTTGCTCAAAGTTTGATAACCACGTAAGATAGGCTGCACCAAGATATACATTTACAAAAGGCTTGTATAGAAGTTTCGAATCCCCGTCCACTCCATAGTTCTGGTAAGACAAATCTCTGCAGAAAGGTCAATTAACTCGTTTTTAACAAGCTACGAATGATCAAATGGAATCCTCAAAAGAGGCATATTGTCTCAATGATTTAAAAATTTTGTACCTGACCAGCCGCTCCGCAGTTTTTGGTGAGATTTGCATGATTCCCATCATGCAATCTTTAGATTTCTTGTTATACTGCGTGGCCAGAGTCTGTCTACCACTTTCAAGTTCAGCAATAGCACAAAGCATGTCCTATAGAATACGAGAATGATATGTCAGTTAGAAACATCAATAATAATAGTACCTATTCAACCTGAAACCATAAACCACTTTAAAATTCTATCACTCAAAAAACCATGCCGTTTAAATTCTTTAAATGATTTGTGACATCTGCTGTGATATAAGCAGTGCTATTTAATCTACAAGTAGAATATCATACCGAATCAATCTGTGAGATAAAATGCCTTCGGACAATAATTCCTGCCACAGCCTGAAAAAGGAAAGAATCTTTATCTTAAAACCATATTTAATTGCAGAGAAAAATGAATACTTTTGGAGGCTGCCTGGCTGTTGACGAGAAATTCACAGTTGCTGGAGTATCATAATTCCTATAAGCCGATATAGAGCAATTAACTGTAATACCACTCTTCAAGTTATTGAACTTGCTGGATTTTCAATTTTTCAATTCTAATGTCCGACAAAGAACTCAAATAGTGCTGCGGTGGTAAAATAACTGTAGAAATTTATTCACTTCACCTTCATCTCAGTTTGCGTCAAGTAAGGCTGACCATCAGGATCACGTGAGAGGTGGACCTTTGATCCCATAGTCTCTCCAACATTAAGCCACTCTGCTCTCACGTCAGGATCCGTCCACATTGCCTCCAAATCTTGTGGATCCACACAATCATTCCAGTATTTGAAACTAACAGTCTCCATCCTTGTGACACTAAATGCTTCCCATTTCATCTAAAAGCTAGGTAGCCAGTATCAACGCAGACTATCAGTTACCAGGAAATATGAAAATTGATGCAAGAATAAAAAAAATAAAAAATCAGTACTTATTCGCACAACCTACTTACACAGTCAGAGTACGATATGGCTTCTAACTATAACTGAGAACCAAGGTTTTCAATCGGTAATTCATGTACTGATGACTGAAGTTCTTAATAGCTGTGGTAAAGAAGTTGAAAAAATTACAAAATATAATCATATACAAAAATGGAAATTCCAAAAGTTGAACTGTAATCAGGAGAAGCTACATGACCAATCTGAAGGAAAAACTTGACACAATTCAGGAACGTAATGAAGACTTGGGCAAGGCAAATGAAGCTTAAATCGAACTGACATGTCATTTATGTTTTAGCAATGACCCCATTGGGAGAGACAGAAAGCATTTATGAAGCAATTTGAAGACTACGTCCCACAACTTTAACATAGCATGTAAACAATAGATAGTCGACTACAAACGCTCAACCCAAAAATATGGGACTTTTAAAATAACCAAATCACGGATCATATACAAGTAGCAAAGTTATGTAATTGGAATAAAAGATCAATTTTCTTATAATTCTGGCAAACTATAAAAAAATGCTCTGGGACCATTGCAACACACCACAATTAAACATGTTTGGGAAGTGTTTATAAGCAATTTAAATTATAAATAAATAGAAATACATGGTAGATAAGAGGGTAATACTTGTTCCTTGAAATATGTGGATAAAAGTGGCTGAGTGTTTATAAATAGACTATAAACATGAGCCAAACCTACGCTTTTCTTTACTTTGATATTTGAAGGAGCAACTCCTAATCATAATGGCTTTACTATCTCACGAACCAAGTTTTTACTTTGAGCAACTTCTAATGATTTTTCATAATCACTTCGAGAATATCACATACTTCTTCTCAACTATTCACAAATATTGGTCCACGTTCCTATCAAATAGCATTAGAGGAATAATTTGTAAAAGGAACGATAAACTGTAACGTCCCAACCTCTATGCTCAAGCAGTTATATCATACGTATTGTTTGTTTTGGGTGGGCATCTACCCACTTATCTCCTCACGGCTTTCTATCTCATCCCCATGATTTCGAACTCAAGATCTCTGCCTAATGAGCATTGATGGATCCAGCAATTGGCGAGCACCAACAGCCGCCCTGCCTAATGAGCAGCGACGGATCTAGCACCTGGCGAGCACCAACGGCCGCATGTTTGACTCTCAATGATTGCAGTCCTTTATGCAAATTATGTTAGTGTAATATTTTTCACCATTTTGGAGTATAGGCATTAAAACCGGTGCAATAGGAAGATTCAAACTTGTGACTTCCTTTGAGATTATAGAAGTTTGACCACTATGACATTTGGTATATGTTGATATCATATGTAACAAAAAAATATATGTTCAGCTTTATCAAGTAATAGATATATTCTCTCTTTCTTTTAATTATTTTTAACTAAATCTTAAACTTACAATGACAAGCGGTTAAACCACTAATTCAATGACCCAATAATTTGTTCGGGCCAACGATCGGATCGGATATGATAACTATGTTTTAAAGATTGAAAGAATAACGAGGAAGAAAATTAAATTGACAGTTGACATTTACTGAAACTAAAAAATGTATTTATTATTATTATTTTTGTCATTAAAAACTATTTAATCAGCAAAAAAATTAGCAGAAGGGATAAGGATTGACACCAATTTTTCTTCACAAATTCAACGACAAAATCTTTGTCACCTTTAAAACTATGAAATAGTCCTTTTTTTATTATATTAATATTATTAGCAAATTGAACCTTGAAAGTAAGTAATTGGACCTACTTTTCAAACTTGAAATTCTTATACGATATATATCATTAGACGGGTAGATAACGTACATTCACACTTATAATTCGAAATACGATATAATTAATTTCAATTCAAGGTTTTAATTATTATTACTCTCAATGACCACTCGTGCTTACTCAAGATCCTGGATCCGTCACTGCTAATGAGAGACTTAAGTTGAGAAAGGCTTGAGTAGGTAAGTGGGTAAATGCTCACACAAAATGGATAGTACAGGACGTATGATATTACAGGTTGGACATTGAGATTGGGTCGTTACTTAAACAACCATGATTGAGCAAGAATTCCGATATTCCATCCCTTGGGACAAAATTTAACATTTTCTCGAACACGTAGCATAACTAGTTAGAGTATTTTGAATGTTCATTTAAATCACTATACATCAAGCCAAAAACCAAATAAAGCCAAATCTGCAATATCATATTGCATGCAGCACCCTACCAAATTTCCTCCGATTTGACAATAATAGAGAAAATTAAATAGGACCCAAATTGTTTATTCCCTATTTGGTTTAGGGAAAAATTCACTTTTCAGATCTGTCCTTTAGCCTATTTCAAAAATGACAAAACACATGTTTTATATTTCAAAAATAAGAGATTGACCTATACATACACATATATATTTATATTTTTTTTATTTATATATATAAAAATATATACAAATTATATATATATATATATAAATAATATAATATAATATAATATAATTAACCCACCCACCTCCACCACCCCCGTTGTTCCGAGCTCTGGCATTTACTCCGATTCCGGTGACCGTCCGACTACTACTCCGGCGACCGTTCCGGTAACTGCTCCGATTTCGATGACCGTTCCAGTGACTGCTCCTATTCCGACAACTATTCCAGCGGCCGTTCCAACAATTGCTCCGATTCCGACAACTATTTGATGGCAAGTCACAGCCCAAGTCACAACGCATGATTATTTGTTTATA
>CAIGRR010306041.1:0-20871 GCA_903798365.1 Fraxinus sp. 1973-6204 | reverse complement strand
TGACTTGAAAGAGGACTTTTGGATAACAAAATACAGTTTTTGGAGCATTAACCCGAAGGATGGGCGCCAAGGCGCCAAGGAAATGGCGACAGGCGCCACAATGTAATTTGGGGCAAAACCCCCGGTGCCTAGGCGTCGGGGCCCGGGCCGGGTTGGGCCCGTAGCAAGTTTTTCAGCCCGAATGTGTGTTTTTCGCATTTTTCCTTCTCTTACTTCGTTTTGAACTCAATTTTTGGCATCTTAATTCATCAACAACTCTACCAAGAGATCTTGGACGTCCCCTACATGTTTCCTATAAATACTAAGTTCTTCTATACAATTTTATAGTGTGGGATTTATGATTACTAGCTTTTAGGATCATTGTAATATTTTTCTCTCTTCTCCATTATTCTTGATGCAATAAAATCTCGTAATTCCTCTGTCATATTCTTGTCTTCTTTTATTCTTTTGTTCTTGATCACATACTTTATTATTTTGCTATACAACTTCAACATCTCAATCCATTGATTGGTGTCAAAACACGTGGTATCAATCCTAATAAGTGGTATCAGAGCAATTCTGGTATTGGTTTGTTTTGTAACAATAACAACATACGGTAACACGTAAATTGCATATAGTTTACATGAATGACATTTACCATTAGATAGTGGCTGCAAGTTTGCATCCTCAACCTGCATCATGCAGTTCAGCAAAAAAGCCAATTAGGTAAAGTTAAATGGCCGTGCACTGTAAGGCTAGACAGTTTATAGAGAGAGTTTACAGGGTGGCAAAGAATAAAACAGAAGTATATAGAATGATTCTAAGTGAAACCATGTATGATCTACAGAAGTTCATACAAAAATATGTTCCCGATTATAGGCAAAGTCATTTTTTAAGTGAAACTATGTACCTTTGAATTTCTGACTTCCTGGTCAATAAAACTTTGAATTTTTCTCCACCGTTTTTTAACATGTTTCCAACTTGGGTTCAGGTCCTTTTTCGGCAACTCTTGCTGCCAAAAAGGCAAAATGTGCTACCCATTTACAAGGTGAGCAATTGAAATCTCCTCTGTACGTTAGGCTGCCCAATCTCCAACTGGGAAAGCAGAATTCGAAGGAACCTATTCAAAGGTGGCTTTTATGAATAGCTCAAAAGATTGATTAGCTCAAAGGCATCAACTTGTAGGTAGCCCTAATGATTAGACGAAAAGGTTTGGTTTGATTGATTTTCAATCTCTTGTTTTGGGTCGTTAGATCGATTGTAACATTAATTCTATAAGTCCGAGTATGCTTGGAGTAGTTATACGCGAAATTTTGATCAATACAATTTATTTATCTGATCAGAAAGATCAATAACCACACAAAAAAATCAAGAAGCTTACCACTACGTCTAAAGTTGTAGCCTCAAAAAATGAAGCCTCGGCCTTTAATTCCTGCATCACAGCCTTTAGAGATTCAAGTTGGTTCTCCAGACCTTCACCTCTTCTTTTCCATATTTCAATTGTTTGCTTGGATGCTCTTTCAACGTAGTGGTCTACTCCCAAATCTGGAACCGTTCTTCCATGATTCCAGATTTTCGTACAATAATTAAGTTATTTAATATTTGTAACAACACTACATTAATTCAACTAATGATATGTTCGTTTTAGCTCTAACAAAATAACGTAGTCCAATCCCATGATATCTTTTGTGCCTCTTTTTGTTGAGTTCTTTATAGATTTAGCTGTTAAAAATCACAGGAAGATGAAATAGAGAGCTCATAATAATGAAGAGAAGCGCATCCAAGCTTCCAATTCGATTTCTCTATAATGGCACGACGGTAGAATAAGAATTTCGGTAAAACTTAGGTCAATTGATTAAGTTGGGACTGTGCTTTAAATTATAAATAATAAAAATCATATTTTGGCTTTGGGCCAAATTAATTAGTTAGCAAATTTATTTAGAAAAAATAAAATAATTTAACTATTTAAGATTAAAAAAAAAATGTTATGGAGATTCAATTCTTATTCGGTTCTTCGGTTCTCGATCTAGAACCGATAATCGATTCAAACCCGTTGATTCTCAATTCAGATACCCGTTCGAGTATTCAATTTAAGAACAATCGCTCGGTTCGATTCGATTCCATTCGGGAGTTTTATCCAGCCTTAATTCTCATTCATGAAGCCCTTGAGTAGATCACTTTGGTTAACTCTTACGAAAAGTGCTATCTATAGATTTTAGGTTAGGTTACATATAATATGAGTTTATCTAAAAGAGAGGCGCTTCTGTGAGAATGTTTCAAGGCTTGAATTCTCCAAAACGCTTATGAAACTTAAGACTTGCTCAGAGTCAAAACGAACATAACAATAAGAACTCGAAAATGTTAGGGAGGTTATTGTTCAAGTAATATTGTGTTGGTTTACACCAATTCAAAATATCGCATTCAATGATTGGCCAAGTTAATACGATAATATTCTACTACAGAAGGTTCAAACTCATAAGGTACTTATCCTGATGCACTAACTTTTCGCTTGATCTCTCTATTAGGGTTTGCATAGTCTGTTGCAATAATTTTCACTCATGTGGAGAATTGTTGGAAATTGGTTTTATGAGTTTGTTTGACCAATTTTTGACCAATTATTTGAGTGTGTCCCCATAATTGAAAAAAATATTTCTTTGGCTAAGCGTTCTAGTGTTCTACTTTGTAAGTATATTTATTTTCTTAAAATAGATCTTGGGTGAATGAGAAATTAAAGTAAAAAAATGTCACTTGAAATTGAAATAATTTGGAAATAAAATGGTGGAAAATAGGTAACGTACTAATCCCACGTGGGAAAAGTAAAGAACAAAAGCTTTATATAGCTCAATACCGATACTTGGGTTTGGGCCATAAGGGGTACCACAGTCTTTGAGGAGAGATGAGCTACATGCTTGTAGGTTGGGCCAAATCCTACATGCACAAGATGTTGTGTTTTCTAGAAATTGACGATTTTTCTTTAAAAACTTGTCTGTTTCAGCTGTTTCCATCGAGACAAGTTGTGATTGTTTAAAACACAACTTTTAAGTAGTTATGTCTTTCAAACACGACATTTCAACTTCTACAAATAGACCTCCATATGCAAGATTTTATTTATTCCAAAATTACTTTTGATTCTCTCCAACAAAATAATACTTCCTCCGTCCCATAAGGATATGATTCGTTTCCTTTTCGTCGTTAATAATTATATGTCACTTTCCTTGTTGAGAATATAGTCAATATTTTAATTTCTATTATGCACTTATTTAATGTGTCTTATTATCAACAAATATGAAATATTCATATTTAAATCATTATTTAATGGAAGGGCATATTAGGAAAATATAAGAAAAAATTATATTGTCAACTATATTAATTACATTTTTTAAGTTGTGGGAAAATGGAAGCAAACCTATTTCTGGGAAGGAGGGAGTATTCCTTTACCTCATGCACTATTTCGTAATTTGCATTTCAATCCCGAATATTATTTTCTTGAATATTCTAGTCTTCTTCCAATTTATAGAGATCAAAACATTAGTAAGTTCGTCATGTCTTGTAGTGTAGTGTTCTACTATTACAAGTCAAAGTCGTATCTTAGAAAATGAAGACTTGCAGCACTAGTGCGAAGCATTATTGGATCTTAAGGAGAAAGAATCAAATTCTTGCCTTGGCCATATTATTTTTTGCTTTATTTCTTTCACTGAGTCAGTTGAAACTCTATATATTGGATCTTAAGGAGAAAGAATCAAATCCAATTCCATATATTACATTATTTTCCCAACAGATTCCACAAATTTATAGTTCTTTAAATTAGGAAAAGAGAGAAGCATTTGGGAACTACACTGTCAAGTCGCATGCCTATATTTACATTAATGACGACTATCTTGCATTCTTGACTTCTTGCACAGTTTGTTTAAAAAATATTTTGGCATACAACGCAACATATTCAATTTGTACTATCGTTTCTTCGATGATGACAGATTATTTTAATAATTATAGATGTTGAAATCCACCAACAATGGCATGAACACCTTCTTGTCCAATGTGCTACGCACCAATGTCGTTTTTCACACTTTATATTTCTAAGAGGATATTTAATTGGCTATGAATTGCACTAAAAAGTATATCATATTACCATAAAATGCTTACATGGCAAGGGAAAATGATGTACCAGACACCTTGTTGCACGAAGATCCGAGTCAAATGATACCGAATTGTCCGATAGCTCGTTGATGGCATTGAGGTACCATGAGTTGATGGATCAGCGCAAAAATGACAAGTAATCGACGATATTTCATAATTGGAGCCATTTTTAGACACGTTTCGATATTTTGGCCATAACTTTGACTACGGTTGTCTGAATGAGACTCATGACCCCAATTTGGAAAGCTCTTTTGGGCGCGCACGTCGTGGCCACCGAACTTTGCTCAGTGTGCATAGAGAGAGAGAGAGAGAGAGAGAGAGAGAGAGAGAGAGAGAGAGAGAGAGAAGTTTTTGAGTCAGTTTATACAATTTTCTGAAGTTACTTTCTCTGATTAGATGACCTTTTAAAGGAAACAAGTCAAAACTTAGCAAGCTAATTCTCAAAGCAACCAATTCAATTTAACCTTAATTTTTTAGAAAAATTATTACTAAAATTGTAGATGTTGAAATTGATAGAATAAGTATGAGATTCGGTAAAATATTCACTATACTATGTTGTTGTTCGTGTATTTGTGTGAGTAGCGGATCGTGGTACTAGTATTAAACAAGATTGAATCTTATGCACAAAGGGTTCGAGTTTGTTTATATAGCATGTTCTCTATAGTAGACAAATATTACAATGCATAAAGACCAAAGTTTATATAATAATTAAAAAAATATGTATATATTTTTATATCATATATAAAAACATCAACGCGGTAGGTAAAACTTCAAAACAAAGTTGAAGTGCCACCCATTGCCCCCGTTATACAATTGTTCAGCTTCTTGAAGCACTGAAGTCCAAATAAAGAAGCCAATATTCTAGGAAAGAAATTAATTTCCCTTGCAAGATCAAAAAAGGGATGAAAGAATATAAGCCATTTAGACATTTCGATAGAGGGCAAGGAGAAAGTGAATCAAATTGACAATACACTTCTCATCAAACAAATACTAGAAAAGGTTCGTAAGATACAACCTTAAATTATTTAGTAAACTAATCCAATTATTAATATCCGACCAAATTCTAAATGAACTTAGGGCATGGAGAAAGTGAATAAAATTGACATACATTTCTCATCAAACAAATACTAGTAAATTAGGTTCATAAGGTACAACCTTAAATTATTCAATAAACTCCGACCAAATTCTAAATGAACTTAAAACAACGCTGCTTTAGAAATTGCTTCAAAGGCATATTCAATGCATGACTNAAAGTGAATAAAATTGACATACATTTCTCATCAAACAAATACTAGTAAATTAGGTTCATAAGGTACAACCTTAAATTATTCAATAAACTCCGACCAAATTCTAAATGAACTTAAAACAACGCTGCTTTAGAAATTGCTTCAAAGGCATATTCAATGCATGACTTGAACTTATTTGGATCGATGAAACCTTTCTCCACCGACATGACAATTCTCAGCTTGTCCACATAACTCACAATTGTTATTTGAAGACTCTGCATAATTCAGCATGCACAACATGTTATGAAGAACCAATTAATTCAATGTAGATATATAAAATTGCAGCATTGAAATTTAAAAAAAAAAAAAAAAATTAAACCTCTATCGAGCATATCAAAGAGACTATAAACAATTAATCTCATTCGAGAATCCAGATGTCTGTATCTGAGAGATGAAACTGAATCTAATTTTAAAAATACAGAAAAACTATTTATACGGAAGTATACAATACCTGTGGTACTCCAGGCACGGTAAAGTACAATCCTTTAATTGGGATATCAGCTAAAGCCATTTGTTCCACCGGCCCAATCATATTTGATATCATCAGGCTTGAATTATTTAATGTGTCATAGATGTATCGAGCAGTTGCCTGTTGCATCAAACCCAAATTATTTAGGATAGTAAATTTTCTTTTATGTATTTTAGGATGCATGTACCTTCAATAAATCACTATCAAAATATCGAAGAATTTTTTTTTTTAAATATAAAACAGGTAAAACCTGCTGTCTTCCTCAAGACTCCATTAGCAATTAATTTTTGAGAAATTGGTGACGGATTCTATCATTACCATATCTGTTTTATTATAGTGACAAACGAAAATCTTGATCGTACGAAACTAGAATATAAGCCAAAAAGTAAACTAGAAAACTCTGGTAAAACATGAGATCAAATAAGCTTTTTTACATGGAAAATCAATATACATACCTCAGGACCTCCAAACTTTGTGATGGCGTCAAGAAACAGACCCATCAGATAAACTGATGCAGAATTTCTCTGCCTTTTGATTAATTGACGGGCTTGGTCAACAAATTTGAGTGGATTGTTTAATTCAGAGGCAGTCAATTTGGGAATAGAAACGTGCAAGAATGCAAAACGATTACCCCATGGCATTTCTGCATTAGGTTTGTTCATCTCACTCACTGACTTGTAACCTCCAATGGCCCTAGTGTTGAGTAGTACAAGTGCTGTACAGTTCGCTTTACTTGAATCTTGATTCTCACTTTGCATGTACAATCGGGTTCCAAATATGATTACCCCAGTAATCACGTCATTAATCGTCTGTGAAAGAAATGCAATCCTTAAATGAATGAACTTACACGAGCGCAAAAAAAATAAATAAATAAGAAAACAAGGAAACAAGAATAAGAAGCGCCAAAGATCTTACTGTTAAGGGATATATAATCCCACAGGCCACATCAAATAAAGATGTAAACACAAACCAATTAATAAAGATCTTGGGCTACTCCTCTTAATAAGGTTGAACACGCCCCCGCAAGATGGTGGCTCATTTGAGCAGACCAATCTTGAAATCCACATGCCCATTTTAGAATCTTAACGGGATCGAATCGCTTGTTGGAGCATAATGGACTCTGATACCATGTTAAGATTTGAGATTCCATCTTAAAATGTCAACCTTATTAAGAGGAGTAGCCCAAAATCTTTATTAATTGGTCTGTGTCTACATCTTTATTCGATGTGGAATTATATATCCCTTAACACTTACCACTTGAAGCTTGGTCTTGCTTGACATGTTCAAGTGAAAGGGTAGTTGTAGTTACAGAAAATGGTCCACACTCAACTCCATGCCCGGATCTAATAGGCGATTTATCGTCTTCAATCAAACTGCTTTTCAACAGATTAAATCCGAAATCGTATGCAGTGTTAATCAACCCTGAAAAAACTCTGTTCGCGTGCCTAAGAAAACCATGGCTGTGACGATTAGGCTTCTGGTTAGAACCACGCGATGGGAATGTTAATGGCATAGAAGGATTGTCAAGTCTTCGTAGACAAGACAGAAGGGCTCCCATTATAGAATAGCCATCACCAAGTGAATGGTGAAGTTTGAATATCATATTCCCAGCTGCATGGTTTGTTGGATAGTTAAATATGTGAACTTCCCACAAAGGTCTATTTTCTGGAAGTTGCTCCCATGCTAGTTTTGATAAATACTCGTTAAAACATTCATCGTAATAATCAGTTGACAAGCCAGTGGGAAGAACTGGTACATTTACATGATCTTTTAGATTTACCTCCACCCTTTTCCATTTCTTTGCTCCTCTCTCCTCGGAAACCTGCTTGGAGTACAAAAAATCACTTCTTGATTATTAACTCGCCATTTTGTGTACACCTAGTTACAAATATTATAATCTCTATGTTTTCGACAACTAGTTATTGGATGAAATACAGTCTTGAAACATGTCTATCAAAGGATTATAACGAAAAATTTAAGTTTATTCCCAAACACTAGTAACATGATTTTACCATGGTCGTGCCTCAACCTTGAAAACAAAAACGACGAGCATCAAACAACTCACCATGATTGAGGAAAAGCGACGATTCATGGGTATGAATAATTCTCTGAGGAATGGCATGGCAATGGACTCATCAATTGGAACTTCTAGTTCCATAACACCTAAAATACTTAGTGATAATGATGAGCTCTTCAGATATTGAGCACTAGGACTCATGGGCTCTAGTGCTTCTTCTGGTTCGAACTCCATAGTATTTTGGATGTTCATCCTCCAACTGATTTGATATATTTATAGAAATTCAGTCAGTTTGCACGAGGTTCGTCCATATGGGCGGATCTACAGTAGGAGCTGTGGAGTTCAATGTCTACACACTAAATTTTAAATCCAAGTCTTCGTAAGATTTTGCACAAGATTAAAAAAAAATTATAATTTTCAATTTTGTCTCCACCGAGCTGAGGTTCGGGCCGTCGGCTCAAGCCTGGCCCGACCTGTGTTTTAGCCTGCAAAAAGTAGACAGCAGTTACAAAAAAATAATAATAAAAAAATCGAGCCGGCCCGACTCGGCTCGTAAAGGTTCGAGCCGAAGCTCGGGCCCAAAAGTGCCCGACCTGTTTTGCTCGAGCCGAGCTCTAGCTTTGAGTCTCGGCTCGTTGATCTGGCTATAGAAATTAGAGTTAGAATAGGAAGGGTGGGTAGCTGCTACATAATAGACGTTCATGTCTAAACAATTCTGGAAAAATGACCAAATGTGAACACTGAGTTTGTGTTTGACACCGATTTTAGAAAAAAATGAATTTTGGAATAGTGATTAATGGAAGAAAGTGTGATTGAAAAGCAATGAAAAATTTTAAATTTTTGTGTAATATTTTTTTATTTGAATAATGTGGTTGAAATGAAAAAAAGAAAAAAATGAGAATGAGTATGGGTATCACACACGCCTCAATAGATTCTCCCAAAACGAGAATGAAACAAGGAACTAGGATTGAACTATGATAAATATGTGTATTGACTTTTCCTCAAAAGTTAGTAGTCATCATTACCTCCATCCAATATAGATAGTTTTCTTCTATTTTCACAGAAAATATAATTAATATAGTTGGAACAATAACTTTTTCTTATAATTTTAGTAATATAATATTTTAAGTAGGAGTAGTTCACTTGTTGATTATTAACTCACCATTTTGTGTACACCTAGTTACAAATATTATAATCTCTATATTTTCGACAACTAGTTATTGGATGAAATACAATCTTGAAACATGTCTATCAAAGGATTATAACGAAAAATTTAAGTTTATTCCCGAACACTAGACGTTCGTGCCTCAACCTTGAAAACAAAAACGACGAGCATCAAACAACTCACCATGTTTGTGCAAGAATATAACAATGCATTTAACCTTGTTTGGACCACAAGGTTGAAAAAGCAGTAGATTGAGATAGTGCCATTAATGCGAATGGCAC
This sequence comes from Fraxinus sp. 1973-6204, assembly GCA_903798365.1. NCBI lineage: Eukaryota > Viridiplantae > Streptophyta > Magnoliopsida > Lamiales > Oleaceae > Fraxinus > Fraxinus sp. 1973-6204. Next base: position 11,537 of record CAIGRR010306041.1, on the reverse strand, counting down.
ACTACTCTCCAACCTCCAAAGTGCATAACCCAAATCTTTACGTCTCTTGTCCTAATTAAATGCAACTCTTACTTTTCTCAAATACATTACCTGTTTAATAATTCATTTAAAATTAAATTTAACTAATTACTTTAAGCACAATTAAATATGCTATATATTTCTTTCTCAATGTATAATAAAACCTTAAATAGACTTTTTTAAATATTCTTTTTTTATTATAAAAAGGTCAAGACTCCATATTTAATCCTTTAATAAAACTGAAGAAAAATGACAAAAATACCCAATGGAGTTTGGGGGAAGAATTTATAAAAGATTTAATTAATACATAAATAGATAGAAATAAGTATTGGATAAGATAACAGTGTTTATTAATATATTAAAATGCATGATTAACAATGAAACTTGATTATCGATATTAATTGATTTATAAATTTGTCAAATATTATGGTAAATATTATTAATTAGCCAAAATGTGACTACCATTATATTAAGATTAAAAATATATAATGCATTACCTCTTATCGGTGTAATTTTATCAATTTAGCCTGGCTGCCAAGATAAATGCTTATTTCTGTTCTGTGAGATTTTTAACAAAAGTGGCATGTGTGTTTTTCGATTTTGCTACTTTTATTTCCAAAAAATGCATTTTTTTGGTTGATATGATGGGGAATATGTGGTTGAAAAAAAATGAAAAAGTTATTTATGTGATGAAAAATATTATTTTATTAGAGAATTTGTGGTTAAAAATGAAAATGAAAAAAAATGTTGTCCAAACAGAGGCATAGCCTCCATTTGGTTCTCATTTTTACCTCATTTTTAGATGAATTCCAACCGTTATATAATGTAATTGTTTGAAGGGAGCCACTTTTTTTTTTACCGAATTTGGTTAAATTACCAATTTGCCCTTTCAAATATAATTCTTTCTGAGAGAAGTTATGGCAATTTTGTAAAAAGCCTCATGTGAAGTCAAAAGCTGCTGCACAACTGGGTCCCACTGAGAGATATAACAGTCATAAATTGTATTGGCCAAAATGGTTACCAAACAGGGGCATTATAATATGATGTGGAGAGAAAAAATTGATTTTGTTTTAAACTGACAAATGGTAAAGTGACATGTGATATTATGTAATCCATTATATGAATCTTAATATACATATAACAAGATCCGTGTTTTTTTTTTATCCTACAACAATACACACATAAAATGTTGTTTAGATAACCTACATGTTCATTGTACATAATCATCTCTTGTAGTATGTCATCTTCAAGTGTGTCTCTAATTATTCTTGCTTTCAATACGTTAGGCATGGTACATGTGCCTCACAACCCCCTCAAGCACTTCAGCTTTGTATCACAGACACAGAAAATTATTGAAAGAATAACTAGAATTATTGACTTTTCATTTGGATGATACATTCTAGAGTCAACTAACTAGAAATTTTACTTTTTTTTTTTTTCATGAAGTTATATTTGTATTATTTCATCGAAATTGGTCGTCGATAAAGATTTCAAGAAAATATATTCTATCGTTAAATATGAATTTTGTTGTAGTTATACTAATCCATATCTTAATTGTGATAAAATACAAACACTGAAAAATTGGATAGTTACAAGCAACTTCATTTATCATTATTATCTACTATATAAAACACTTTACCAAAAGGTTGAGACCCTTCCATGTAAATAGCAATCATGTTTATTTTTGTTTTCAGTAAAATCATGCCACAAAATACGGATTCATTAATTGTGATAGAATACAAACACCAAAAAATTAGGTACTAATTCCACCTTCAAACGCATAGATACATGAACAATATGTCATGGTAATTAATTGAATCGTGCTATGGGTACCCGGGCGTTTACACGCCCGGTTACCCGGCCCCACTGCCCCCCTCACAATAGGGGGGGGGGGGTAGAATTATTATATTTGCAAGGGCTCCACGGTGGGCCCCTCACTTATGTGAGGGGCGTGTAAAACGTCCGGGTACAAAAGGCTTCTCCCTAATTAATTTACTAATTTCATGCTCACTCTATCAACCAAGTTGATCTTATAGTTGTGGATGTAACACGAGAAAAATCATGAGCAAGAACCTGGACATGTTCTTGATGGCGGATTTCAACATCTACAATTAATTGGACATTTAATCTAATTGTTTGTCATGTCAACTATTTCCTAAACTAAAATGTGCAAGAATATAACAATGCATGTAATCTTGTTTGGACCACAAGGTTGAAGTAGTAGATTAAGATGAACCCAGACCTTTTACGTCTCTTATCCTATTTAAATGCAAAAATTAATTTTCTATAATACATTACCTGTTTAATAATTATAATTTAAAAATAAATTTAGCTATCTGTAAACACAATTAAATAGGCTATATACTTCTTTCTCAATGTATAATAGAACCCTAAGGGAGGTGTATTCAATTGGTCACGGAGTAGTCGCCAAAATTAAGCGCAATCGGAGAACAATCGTCGAAGTAGTCGTCGATGCCGGAGTAGTCGCCAGAACAGTTGTAGGATGGGATGGGTTAATTATATTATATTACAGTTAAATATTTAATTTAATAAAATAATTGTTAAATATAATTAATTAATTCATGAAAAACCTGATTTTTGCAATTCTAATACTTGGGGCCTGATTTTTGATTTTTGGATAGATAAAGCCTGAGTTGTGAATTTTTTCCTAAATTAAATGGTAATTGCGGCATTCATGAAAAACCTGATTTTTGCAATTCTAAACATTGGGGCTTGATTTTTAATTTTGGGATAGATAAAGCCTGAGTTGTGAATTTTTCCCTTTTCTCATGTCTATATACACGAGAATAACATGGTGTCAATAGTAAGAATATATATCCATATTTCCTCGACCATAAAGATTAATTATATCTCAAAGTGTAACTACGATTAAATTAAGCCCCTGTTTGATACACATTATTTTTTTCATTCTCATTCTTCTACTCATTTTCATCCACACATTTTTCAATAAAATAATATTTCACATCACATCAATTATTTTTCCTTCTTTTTCAACCACACATTATCCATCAATCTACTATTTCATAATACATTCTTACAAAATAATGTGGATCAAACACACTCTAAGATTAAAAATATAAAATACAGTAGCTCTGAGCAAACTTATAATTCGATTAAAATTGAAAATATGGCCGTTATTGGGTCCCACCCGTCTAATAAAAGTCAACAATAACGGCTATATTTTCAATTTTAATCTGATTTTAATCTCTACCAAACACCCTCATAAATTTAATTAAAATCAAATATTAATTTCAATCACTCATTCATAACTACTATAAATTTGAAAACATTATCTATATATTTCGTGAAATTCATTATTATTCATTTTAACAAATAATTTATAAACTTGTGAAACAGAGGCTTAAAAAACTTTTGTTCTGTCTGCCATCTCAGCCAACTCCGTATGGGCTTTTTGGATCCATAGTACTTAAATCCTCCAATTGCCAGCCCAATTGGGCTTCTAGGTAAGATTCAGCACTTCATGCTAAGTGCTAACTGCTACTTTTGATCTGGCCCAGACAATGGGCCTTAAAGTAATAGCCCAGCTCTGCTTGTCCTGTCCAACTTCAAGGTGCACTAATGTCCATTTTGGGCCCATGGTACGTAAAGTAGTTATATATTTTAGCTGGTTTTAACAAAAAGAAAGACAAATAAGTCATATTTTAAATTGAAGGGAAGGGAGGGGTACTTAGGTTATCAACAGATTTCTACAGTGTCAAAGTTTTGCATAGTTAAGCAAACCATATATCTACTTTCTCTGCATCTTAAACCTTGAAACAGGTTTCGAGCTACGAGTACCACTCTGCTGTTCAACTGAATTTTTCCCAATGTCGGGAGCGTGTTCTACAATAGAACCAGTAAAAGCCTGTATGATAACAGTAGTGAAAATTAACTCAATAATATATAAACTAAATTCACTAGAAAGCTCGCGAACACATTTGAAACATACCTTGCTACTATCACTGCCTGGTATGGGAGAGGGATGAGAAACCTGTGACAGAAAAAAGTCACATAAATTGGATGCATGTCATAAGAGGGAATGGTACAACCAAACTCACATGTTTTGTGATAAACGCTGAGAATTGAGAATGAGTGCTAGGATGGGCTACCTCAAATGGCATGACCCACACGTACAGTTTTTAGGGGGATAATGTAAGAATCACATCCAGCAGTGGTTAGAACAACTCGCAAAATCCAACCACTTCACCTGCCCTATTGCCCTCACCCTTTCTCATACCTCTATTGAAACAGAATGGTTTCATGTTCTTTAATTGATTGGTTATTCCTCTCTGCTCGTATCTGGTTTCCAATTTTGGACACAATTTGTTCACAAGATTTAATTACCCATCCAGGATAAGGCCTAAAAGCAACGGGAGCAACTGAAACCCCAATCTAACCGCTGTTATTATCCACCCATCCACTGGAGAGAGGAACTGTCCTAGCTAAGCATTGACTCCTCAACTCAAGAAGCACTCAGAGATGGGAGGAATGAGAGAGTCGTCTAATTGCTTTTAATCTATTACTACATCTAGCAATGAAATTGATGCAGTAGCAGAAAAAGATTTATGTGGCAGACCTCAAATTTATTAAGCCCCTGTTTGATAGAACAATTAATTTTAACAACATATTTTATGGGACCCACAACTTTTTAACCACACATTTCATTAACTATTATCAAAATTTGCTAAAAATCCAGTTTTAAAGCATAGTTTGACCTGATCTGGCGTCATATAATTTAGCAAAGGATCTGAAAGTAATGTTCTAACTCTTAACACATCTCCTCTAGATATTGGAATCACTTCTAATTATCATGATTATACACTTCAATGCACTTGGCAATCACTGCCTGCCACTATTTATCTATGAATAGACTTTATCGAGCTAAAGTGTTGTTTATGGAGAATAGAAAATGAGAACTGGAAAAAATATATACTCCTATTGTTGGAGCGACTAAACAACACAGGTTGTGTTTGGCATGGTAAAAGGTCCAAATCTTAGACATTCTATATGATCTCATGCTCTCATGAATTTTCCATGTAATAGTTGACACCTAATATTGTTGAAAACTCGGATCAAAGATTAAATATGCCCATAATTGAATAAATAGAAGGATTACAGTGACTACAAGAAGAGATGAAGCATACTTTATTATCAGCCATAACTGGATCCTGAACTTTCTCCTTTACTTCAGGAAGCTCCAAAACCATTTTTTCCATACTATAATCATCGAGTGCTGGACCTTTGCCATGTGAAGATCCATCTGAATCAGTTTAATCAAGGAGGAATCAGACTACATATAAAAGAAAGTACAAGATACCAGTACAGTAACTAATATGCCCAAGAAGACACGATTACAAATACAACTGATTTCCATGCTGTTGAGAATCTGATAAAAAGTCTTCCATAAACTGTGGTAAAAGATCAAATACCAAGAGTCCTATTCTGAGATCTCTTTATGAACTGATGTTTCAATTCATATTAAAAATCAACGCAAGAAAATAACTGAAAGGTACTGTAACCTGTCATGGTGCTGATTTAAGACAGGTGGTTATAATCAACACAGGCATTCATACACATGTAACACATGGTTACAACTTACATCTACATGTAAAACCCAGTACTAGAGCCTACATTCCTTTCAGATATCCTAGAGCAGAAATGAGTTTAAAAGGTTTGAGATAGATAGGCTTTAACAGACAATCTTTAACACCAACTTCATATGAAAATTTTGCATACCAAGCAGGTCCAATAAAGCAAACCATAATAAAAGACACAGATGTGCCTGTAAAAATAACATAGGCACCCGCTATTAAGTGCAAACAACTTAACATCATTAGTTTCAGTTAATAATTTGCACCCAATTATTCCTGTATACCAGATAGCATACAAAGAAGTCACTATCAACTAGGATGAGCCTTAGACACATAAATTTCATATATATCTCACATCTTTATTAAATTCACATGGATCAAGGAGCTTTTCGAGCTCACAAATGTTTACTTTTCCAAAACATGTTATGGCCAAGAATTTGTCCTTTTCAACCAAAAAAAATCTTTACGGAGCTGAGCTCATCGCTCTAGGAAATACAAGAGTTAGTACAAGTCACCAAGCATGATAAGATCTACGAAGCAAGAGCAAGCTCAAAAGACCAATACAACAGAAACCTCATGCACATGAATGTGCATTGCTACATACTAGCAATACAATGCAGATTGTCCAGGGGTCATGATTAAGTAAATAATATTTGAATTTCACAATAATAACTTAATTACAGAATTTACAAGAACTGTGAACCCTTAATTTTATAGTTCGCTTCCATACTATATTATTTTTCCTATAAGTCCAACCACGTTACAATGAGATTTTAATAAAGCAATATACCTCTTTATAATGTTCAAATGGGTCCATCCAAAAATATGTTAACACATTGGTTTATACTTTCAAGGATTTCACTGGAAGCCACAAGAAGAAAAAGATTAGTGTATCATGTTCAATGAGAAACTCAAGCTATATGTTCAGTTATTTTCCTTCATCTCAGCATATCTAAGAGTGATATGGAGCATATGCAAGTGAAATTATGCAATGAGATCAGTTGCCTTCACCTCAATAACAACATACCGTAATACGTAAATTGCATATAGTTTACAAATAATGATTGAATGGCATTTACCTTTAGATAGTGATTGCAAGTTTGCATCCTCAACCTGCACCACGCAATTCGAAAAAAAAAAGCCAATTAGGTAAAATTAAATGGCCGTGCACTGCAAAGCAAGACAGTTTATAGAGGAAGTTTACAGGGGTGGCAAAGAATAAAACAGAAGCATATAGAATGATTCTAAGTGACCTGTATGATCTACAGAAGTTCATATAAAGATAAGTTCCCGATTATAGGCGCAGTCATTTTCTAAGTGACCTGTACCTTTGAACTTCTGATTTCTTGGTTAGTAAAACTTTGAATTGTATTGCAAGCCAAATCATTTTCTATCTGATTGTCTTTGTTAAATTCATTGGCTTTTTCAGCTTCTTCTTCCTGTTGTTCAAGTTCAGCAATCCGTGACAAGATGTGTGCATATTCATCATCTTCAATAGCAGCTTTTGTGTTGTCTGCCACAAGAAAATTAAGGGAATCTGATTTTTGGATTCTCTGAAATTTCAGACATTGTAAGTACTAAGTTCTTGCTCTAACAAAAAATTGCAACTTAGCAATATCCGACACAACATCATATTTGGCAAGACAATATCATACTAAAATAGAGAAGAAAGTCTTTCATATCTTTAATTGGCAAACATTATATATGGCAAGACAATATCATACTAAACATTCCATTCCTTTCTTCTCTCTACAATATGACAAATATGCCATTGTATGTTCCATCCTATCTTGTTTATGTTACGATATGTCTTCTTTCCCTATTGATATCTCCATTTGATCATGGGGAGATCCCAATAAAAATGTCCTCTCCTCAATGAGTCCTCTTTAATGCCACATTTTGTACTATTATCAATTTCAATGTAAGCAGCACCAGTCCCAAACATCACTTTTTAAGTCAGAAAATCAAGTATCGTGTTTCGAAAAGGATGTGTACCACATGTTTTCCAGCTTCGGTATTCATATCCATGTCAAAAATACCGCAATGTTGAATTTGGGAGAAATGGCATACAATAGTGCTGAATACCAAGGGAGAAATATAGATTTTTAATTTACTGTTCCTCGTTTACGATGAGTGAAAGGCATGCGGTTCCTCCAACTCTCAGGAAAACAATATCAGGATTCAGGCTAATAAAAGACCAACCTGAAAAATCGTTAGACTATAATAACCAAAAAGCTTGTACAACATATGCACATCAGTTTTTCCTTCTGCAATGGACGTGCCAAATCTCAACCAAGAAAACTTTGTTTCCTATAAATTCTATCAAATCAATAACTAGAATGCATTCTTCAGCAGACAGATGACTGTTTCTTTTCTTATTTTTTTTTTCCCTTTAAAAATATACAAATAAAATACAACTTTCATTTCTAATAAGAAATACAAATAACGGCATCCATCATATATATCAACATATAGAAGAAAGAGGCCAATGAATTATCAGATTCACAAAGCTTAATAATTCATTGCCCAGAAAGGACATGAAATACTACTTGTCAAAGGTACCTTCCAAAGGACTTTCCTCAGCATAATCTTCCCTTATCTCTACAAGACCATCCTGTCAAACATTACATCGAAATATAAAATTCATATAACTAAAATGAAACAAACAGAAAAAAAAATTATGGAAATAGAAAAACAACCAACTGAACAGTACTGAAATATTTCCTTGTATTAGTTTTTTCTTAAATCATACAAAGCCCAACCAGTTCAAGATGGACAGGCTTCTAAACAAAATCCTAGCAAGAGAATTCCCCATGCACTAAGATAGGCTTCCAAAAGAAATCCAATTCCACCAATTTTGACATGGTCAAATTACATTGTAATGAAATTTCTTAGTACAGCAAAATCAGAGCACATACTGATTCATTTAAGTCAGGGCAGAAGTCCAAACAAAACCCTACCTTATATTTTTCCCCATAGTTCTACATCAGAACGAAAATAAACTTCAGCTGCATGTAACATGACACCCCTCATCTTCGTGGTCCATTTACGATTCAGTTCAATTTTCAAATTTTACAGAGGCACAAACATTATCAGACTGAAGCTTGTGCATGCAACTTGTTTATGGACCAAAAGTATAACTGTATAACGGAAATCTAATGGATGTGGATGAAGAACCCATGGCAATATTTCATCACATATCAGATTTAATCTTCACCTAGACAGTTTTTGGTCATTCCCATTTTCCATGAAAAACCATACCTACATCATAGAACCAAGTTCTTAAACATAATAAAATCATGTAGGCATGTTCTTACATAGAGTCAGATGAATTGTGGACATAGATACGGATGTATACATCTTCCGTGCACCGAGATGGAATGGAAAAAGTAAAAAAGGCCTTTTCTAATAAGATGGCAAGTATGAAAGTGGGGGTCTCGTAAACCGTACTTGGAGAAAAATATTTTGGGCATGGTTCAGGAAATATTATTTAACATCAAATTGATGGTCTAGTTAAGAAAATAATGTCACAAGAAGTCCATTAAAACTTAACTTTCTGTTCTTTAATTTATTTGAATAACTAATGCTTATAACTCACTACAACAATAATAGAAACCTGGACGTTCTAAAAAATGGTTAGTATTTGCCAAGTACTCATTTTTAAAGCAGAAAAATGCCTACCTTGATATAAATATATATGTATAATTTGAATCAAAAGAACTCGACTGGTAGAGAGCAAACTCCACCATCTATAGTTTTTGTATAAAAAAAAAAAAAAGAAGAAAAGATCAATAACCACTCAAAAAAATCAAGAAGCTTACCACTGCGTCTGAAGCTGTTGCCTCAAAAAATGAAGCCTCGGCCTTTAAATCCTGTATCACAGCCTTTAGAGATTCTAGTTGGTTCTCCAGACCTTTACCTCTTCTTTTCAGGATATCAATCGTTTGCTTGGATGTTCTTTCAACGTAGTGGTCTACTCCTAAAAGGACCTGAACCCAAGTTGGAAATATGTAAAATTAAACATAGTAATTTCAAATGATCCCGAATCTGGAATACAATAAGTCATCAGAGCATATGCAAAAGAAATTGAATTCTACTCTCATTTGCTTTGTTTATGAGCAATTTCCATCAATCTATTTAGAATTTAATTTCCCAATCTAGTGCGCCAGGCTACATGGTTATTATTAAACTCAGTGTATTGACTCAACAACTTACTATACATCCTATCCACAAAAGATACTAGCTCGATTATTTCATGAAAATGAACCCTATATATATATCAACTTCATAAATTACTCCAATTTCCAAAATTAAATTCCTATCCAAAATCAAGCTTGCTATAGTTCAAAGCCATTGAAATTTCATTCAAGAAAATTTAATCAGGTTAAAGCATCCAAAAGTACTACAGTTGCAGCGACGAACATATTCCAACTGAACTGTTCTTTCTGGAATGCCAAAGGGTCAAATGTCATATTGTGAAAAAGAACCAGAATTTTATCTTTACCATTCCCCAAAAAGCCAATTCAATCAATATAATGTACAGTAATGCCTAATGCCTAATGAGTGTGTATCTATAATTTATACTATTTATCTTTTGATTTTTTCACAAACAGAACTTACTTGAGCATGTAAAACATTATTATTGGAATTTAAACAAAGGCCAAACGTGTATAAAAAAATAAAAACGCGCATAAACCCAAATTGAGAATTTAGCTACTGTAGTAACAGGTATTTACCATAAACTCATTGGTGTGAATCAATTGACCCGGGAAGAATGCCGCCTTGCCAAACGGAACCTATTAACCAACAAAAAAAAAATGCACAATCAGTGTGTACATATACAATTACAAATTTATTTATTTTTTCCTCTGGTGGTGTAAAAGTTTAGAATTTTACCATGATGTTATGGTGGAGCTCATCGGGAAGTTTTTGTACAAGGTTTATGAGGTTGGTGTTCTCATTCATGAAGTCCTTGAGTTGATCAAGTTGCTCTTGGTGCTCTGATATAGTTTCCTGCACGCGCTTAGACGCTTTATGGGCTTCCTCTGCTGGGAACAAGGATGATATTGGCGTCACAGTTCCCTTCTTCATTGCTGGGTTCTCCGCCATTGCTTTTTCAGCTGCCAATATTTGAAATGGCAAAAACCAGAAAGCCAAAAAAAAAAAAATATTAGCCCAAGATAACAGTTTTTTCACTGCCAAAAACGGAAAAGGAAAGGAACTAAGAATCATGTATAAGCAAAACCCTTGTTAACCTTTCGTCGAACACTTAGGCCGCAGAAATCTGATTGTTCAATAAATCGAACACCAAAACTTCTCTTTCAACTTTTGTGAAGTTCAGATGAATAGATATTAGAGATTCAAGTACTGAGCACCTTTACTCGTTGTAGAATCAAAGACCGATTGAAGATACCTGCTCCTATTCACGGACTATAATCTGCTCTATTCCAAGCTAAAGCTGATCACGGTTCAACCGCGGTCCGGTTTTTTATGGAATGTAAATTATGGCGGTGTTAGGCGAGATTCGGACCACAAGGTTCACCTTTTTTTAGTAAGTGAAATTTGTCACATAAAAAATTTTAAAAAAATTTAACTAAGTTATTGCTTGGTAGCAATTAATTTTAATAATATATTTTATGGAACAACACTTTTCAAACATACATTTTATCGACTTTTATCAAAATCTACTAAAAATTTAATTTGAATTTCCATCAAAAAATGGCTAAATATAATGAATGGCATTTAGGGGTGTAAACGATCCGATTTTACCGATTTTTGACAAATTTTCAAACCAAACCATTTAAATCGGTTTGAGAAAAACTCAAACCTAAACCAGACCATTTTTAACGGTTTGGAAAAAACTCAAACCTAAACCTAACGGTTTGGTCCGGTTTTAAACCGCCGGTT
>CAIGRR010306027.1:0-13982 GCA_903798365.1 Fraxinus sp. 1973-6204 | reverse complement strand
GGAAACAAATAGCCATTTTGACATGTTAAATGGGATTTGACAATCCCATTTGTTTGACTATTCAGACGGCCATTTGATGCTACTTCAACGATGCTTTCTTTCTTGACACATTTATCTCGTGGGCATTTGCCAAGAAAACCAGGAGCAAGAAGTGGCTTCAACTTTGCTCCAGAAGAACTTAATCCATTAGATTTCCTTGCCACAGCTTGAATACCATGAGGGGAAGATATGTTATTTTCAGACTTGACAATCTGGGGCATAGATAAATGAGTAAACTTCAATTCATCGTGGGCTTTATCACTGGTAAATGCCATTGCTGATACATCACGTGTTGTATCGTCTTTCTCGGAGATATGGTTCTGAGTATTGGAATAATCTTCACCGGAAATTTCCAATAAACCTTCATTCACGTCTTTGCTGCCACCACTTTCATTCTCAACGACAGACATGGGGGAGGATGGTTTAATGTCGTAAACTTCAGATTGAGAACTTGTACAAATCACTGTAATATTTCCAGTGGCAGGTTCATGAGCTTGTTCAGCTACAGAATCAACTTCTTCAGGTGCAACAAAGCACCCATTACCGTGTAAACGCTCAACATCCTTGACAATTGAAGGACTTGCTTCAGAATCTACCATTTCTATATCCCCGCTAGCATCAACAGAATCAGTTGAGAATGACAAGTCTTCCTCACCATTTGAGATCTTTGGTCCTGAACAATTAACAGATGCCAATAGACCAGAATCAACAGGACTATCGAGGCATCCTACTGGAGAGAAGCACTTATCAGGCAGATTTGGGGATAGATGTACTTCCATTTTCATGTTTTCCACTTCCTCTTTCCTTACAGATTCAGCAGGAAGTAAGCAAGATGGGCGAGCATGGATCCTGTAAACAGCAACGCCAAAAATGACTATTATATACCACTTAAGTTAGCTATTAAACACAGGGCCACTAGTCAGCTATTAAATAAAATTTGACCAACAAATATCAAATGGGGATTCAAGAAAATGAAAGGTCAAGGGCCGCCCAATCCAATCTATATCTAACAATGTATTCAGGTTATTATTTCACAACTTTGATCTTTTAAGACTTTGCAAGTTAGGACTTGCTAACATCTCTGCTCTTATTGAAATTCAGAGCAGTGATACTTCTTTTTCTTTAGTTGTTCTTTATGAAAGTTCTCTTCCTAATGTACATTTATTGATCGTGCCACGGGTCTTGTGAGCTAAATTGATTTCTTGTGTGGAGAATCTGTTAGTTTTTCCAAACTCCCTAGTCTCCTTTGACATTCATCTCTCGTGGCAATGTCACGAGTACTCTTTCTCAACACTGTCTACTTTCATCATATCTCCATTCTTGTTAGTGATGCACACAGTGCACTCATTAGGCCTTCTATTCGTTTTGAACATATTCAGGGAAAACCATTGGTTGGACCAGAAACTCAAGCTAATATTTATATTTGCTTAATTTCACAGTAGAAGTTGCAATGGCAGCTTGTTATCTTATCTACATTAAGAATAACACTGCAACCATTTGAGAAGCCACTCTCCCCCAAGGCTCATTCTTGAGGTAGCTCTCTTTGGAACTACAAGATTTGTTGTTCTTTTAACAAGTGTAATTAAAATACGATGCTCCAGCGGGACTGACACGGTAAGAACTGTCTTCTTCTTCTCGTTGCTTTACTCTCATCAATTTCCCTCCATTACTCATGTAACCATGGACACAAATTGCTCTCTTACAGAAAACCAAACGCTTGATCTGGTCATATAAGTACAAAGAATGATAATACTCAACAATCTCCATAGTAGTTAGCTTTTATTCTATAGCCTAGCCAACTAAGAGCATGTTCAAGAGCCTCTTTATTTTTAAAGAGCATATTTTACATAATAGAGAACGCCATTTAATTTAAAGAGTGAAATTTTTTTACACACTCAAATGAACTCATTTTAATTTAATTCTTGATCTTACTTTTTCCAATAACCATTAATTTTTTTTTTTCCTCATTTTTTAATTAATAATTTTGTTTTAGATGACAAAAGGCTAAAATATTCAAATATGATTTGAATAATCCCAGAAATGGAGCATTGAAACATGCAGCTTATAAAATGCAATAATTTTAAAATATATATGCATAGCTCCAAATGTCGAGAGTCAAATCCACTCTTCATTTTAAAGGAGTTTGTCGGAGCTTAATTTTAAGGATTCAATCTTTAAAATAGAGCATTTTACTTTTAAAGAGTCTCTCATAAATGCTCTAATTAAGACCTCCTCCAAGATATTTAATTTAGTCATCTGACCACAAGCCCAAATTATATATTGCACTAAGTAAACTTATCTCAAAGTCATACAATTGAGCATGTTATAAGCACCTTATAGCTTAGCCAAACATGCTAAATATCATTTTATGTGTGCATGTGTGTTTGCTTGTGGGGGGTGGGCGAGGTACTTTATACAGATGTTGGACAACAAATGTCCTATTCTCTGTAAAATTAGTAATTCTGATACATTTTTTACTTTTGTTTATTTGTTTTAGGTTATTCTGCACATACACGGTTGGGGTTTTAGAGAAGTTTATCATATTTTGAAATGTGGATATTTGGGAATGCTCAGAAGAAGAGCACTAGAATTAGAGAAATACCTGCTATATAAGAGCATATAAGCTCCCTGTGAAAGCACCTCATCCAAGTCAACGCTAGAAACCTGAGAGGAAAAATAAGGAATATGAAGTGATTGTTCAACAAGAATAAATATGACTGTGCCATGCTATCATGTCATGCTATTCTATCTTTCAAAAAATGCAGCGGCATTTTCCAAGAATTGCTTCTTCCAATGGAAGTAGATCTTTAACCAGAAACAGGTATACATTTTTGAGTGTTCAATTAGAACATGTCCCATCAGTGCTTACGAGAAAAATTTGCATTCAGATGCCTCAGCATGTAAGAACAGTATTTGTGACATTCCTTTAGGCTAAATTTTGTTTGAAGTTTCCTATGGAGTGTGAACATCGGAAATGGGTAAAAGGTACCCCATAATCAGGCCATCACACTATATGTGAGTTCTGGAACTTCAAAACTTGCATTCAAACAATTACTTCGTCCTTTTCGTTGTTCATTGAAATTATGGCTCAACTCCCTTAACCTCCCAATACTTTGATCTTAATGAGGCAACAACTGACTTGAACAACTAAAATTGAACAGGAAGCAACTCTTCTAGGTGGAGGTGCATCTCTCAATTGAACTGCTTTTTTGTATAGATATTTCAGATATTCAGCACCAGATGAAACATATTTTTAATGACTCACATCATAACTTACTTCAAAATGACTTCCTCCAGTGTTACTGTAAAGATATTATTATCACCCGAAACAAACCAGATCACCTGCCACTTAATATTTCAAGAAAACTAGTGCTTCATTTAAGAATCTTCAAAGTACCACAAATGAAAAATATATGCAGTTGCTTAGACATCGCGTACACGGTACACCTACATCGCCTTTAGAGGTTATTTTTTTAGGAAAACAGATGTCCAATCATGAACGAGACATTACTCCCTAACATCCAACAAACTAAAATGGGGGCCTTCAATACAGGACAGGAGAGTGTTAAATACGGACTCAGACTCCTATATCAGACATCTCGTTTGCATAAATCATAACAATCACACATGAGGTACACTGAGACAAAGGTCACAAGGACATAATGAGACAAAATTGTATAGGCTATGAAGACCAGTGTTTAATCCAAAATCCTGGTGCACAAGTGTTTGCACTTTGCAGAGTCGCAGACACACGAGGATACATGTAAATACATCACAGATAGATTTTTACCTTGCAATCATCAATCCTGTACCAGTTTCCACGAAAATCTTTGACATAGCATATATAATGGCCAAAATATGATGCATTTAACATGTCCACATGGACAATAACTGCATATAGCTTGTAAACATCATTGCCATCTTCTGATTCACTCATGTAAGGGCTCAGATTTAAAGTCTCTGGGAATGTCACCCTCTTATTAAGTTTACCAAACCTCCCACTCTGCACGACAAAAAGATACATACATCAGAAACTAAATAATCTGTGAAGTGAATTTCCCCTTACTGAAGTTTTCAGTTCATTTATAATCAAGTAAAAAACCAAGTCTTCCATTATGGAAGCAGAAGGAATTACTTCAAGCATTGAACGCCAATAAAAAATTTGTAAATATAGTAATTAGTAAAATATCTGTTTAAACAAACAGCCTGACTAGATGCACATACCTTTGAAGATGACGTTTAATATTAATCACCAAAGAAGAAACAGGTAAAATTAAGTGCATTCGTCAATGATAGTTACTAAGTGTATATGTTCAGCCAAAGATTGATAAGCTATCAGCTTCAGATGTCACAAATTTAACCCAAACAGGTAAACAGCCTGAAATCTGCTGTTCTTTTTGGTGTCAAAAGAAACCTGGTCTGTTTCTACTAATAAAACTTTTTTGGTGCACCTAGCACTAATCCATTCAAAGGCTTCAAATCTCAAACTCACATACCCATTTTCTAGCATAGTCAATGCTTCTTTCTTCTTATTTTGTGAAGTTAGATCTACATATTTTAATTAGCTGCAAAAAAAGGTGAAAGGAATGAAGAACTAACCTGAAACCTTTTCAAGGCAACCGTAAGTATGTTGGGTGCCCTCCGCACTGCAAGGCGCTTCCATGCCTTGACATAAGCATTGCATCTGCAGGCAAAATGCATTCCAGTAGGTAAATATCACTTGTGAAGGGACAGGAGAAGCACAGAATGTAGCAGTAAAGTATACACTGCCTATAATAAATTATGTCAAAGCAAGTGGTATTTTCTGTTATAAGAAATTTGGCACAAAGCAGCCCTTCTTGATACAAAAATCATCTGTAAAGGAAAAAAAATTGTATCAATCTACAAAGCAACTAAAGTTAGGAAGAAAAGAAGTTATGCAACAATATGTTTGTCGTACTGTCCAACAGAACCTAGTCACAGGTACTTGGCAAAAGGGAAGACCTGTGTGACAGTAGCAGATTTAGTTTGTTCATTGTGTCTTTTATAAAGTTAGTGAAATATTCAGATTCTTCCATCCCTGTATAACTAGTGGAAGTACCAGGTCAAGGAAAGAAGACACAAATGAGAACAATCATGTATATAGATTATTGGTAGGATGGGGCTGGAAATTTACTATTCTGGAAGTATGAATGTAAAATTAAGGTAAATCCTTGCTATAAGAAAGAATGTTTACCCATCACATTTATACATATTATCCCCATGAAGCCACTCTTTGGCAGTGAACTGGTCCAAACATTCCTCCAAAGATGCAGCATCACCATGAATTTCGACAGTTAAATCCATCATGTTCTCAAACTGGTTCGAAACATTGTTGCAGTTTGTGCAGATAACCTGGGAAGGCAAACAAAAAAAAAATAAGAGAGGGAGGGAGGGAGGGAGGGAGATGAAACAAAAGTAGAGAAAAACTCTAGCAAAAATAATTTGACCTGAGATTGAAGATGACCACCAAATATATGCTGAATAAGGGTGGTTTCTTGGGACCTAGGAAGAACTGCCTTTTCTCCACCAAATTCATCAAGGCACACTGACTGCATTGTGTCAATGGCAAACCTACAAAACATTGAATTTACCTAACTGAGTTAGTTATAAACCAAAGTTCAAAAAAAAAAAAGCATGTTCAAAACGCTTTCTTAAAACTCTGAAAAGCGAGACTAGTATGTAAATTGAAATCAGATGTGTCTCAAATAATAAGGACCTCATGAACTCATGGGCGTCCTCCTGTTTCCCATAGCCAAGGTTACCACCAATATTAGGCAATCGTGATAGAATGTTAATTGGAGAAAATGGCTGCATACTCCGGCTAGCCCTTTCGACATGAATTTGAAATTCACATAAAAAGCACCAATCATCATGTTGGCCTGAGGGACATGTGCAAATAAATGGAGAAAATAAGGAGTATTCAACAACAAATTCGAAAAGATAAATGATGAGTCATATTATTTAATAAAAGAGTAAAAGATAAGTTTTTCAGGTCAGTGTAATTACATTCTTTCCGATGGCCTTTCTCCAACAAGTAGGCAACAAGTGGCCGGGTAAAAGCAAGACATTGGAGAACCACATTAGCAAAGCAGCTGCAGAGGAGGCAGAATATAAAAATATTTGGGATTTCAAATAAAACAATTTACAAGCTAGAAACAGTTCAAAGGTACATGTAAATTCACTAAACTATACCTGTTTCCACAATTCAAGAGACCACAAGGAGAAAAACCAGGCTTGTCCCAATTATAAAGTTCCATAAACTCCTCATAAGGGAAAAGTATCTGATAACATAAATGCAGAAGAATTTGTCAAAGTCTCCTCAGTATTATTTACAAACAGAGAGCATATAAAAATGGAGAGTCAATTACTTCTTTCAAGTCCTTGAAACTCTTGGAGCTCCCACCGCCAGGAACCAATGAAACCTTCATTCCCCTCAAGATAGATGTAGATTGCATAGAATTAGCTTTACGAGACAATTGTAAATTGTTGCATTTCTTCTTGTGCTCAGACCAGTGAGATTTTTGACAAGCTTCGGAGCTAGAATTTCAAAGCAAAGTTAAAACAATAAGCTTCATAATATTGAAAGAACGTTTATGTTCTTTTCTGGTGAGCCTAAAGTAATTCAAAGAAATAGCATTTGGAAGAAAATGAGTGATGAGACAAAGAAATCAATTACACGAGCTAAGTAGCAATAGCAGATGTTGTAGAAAGAACGAGGGTATTTCTTACAACAAAAATCTTAAGGGGTCATCCAATTAGGAAAGTAGATACCGAGATAGACTGTGTCATAAAGAATGATGTAGAAAATAGATATCTTCATGCAGTCTGTCTTAAGCTATAAAGAATATAATTTTGGAGGTCAGAAATCCATTACGCTGATTTTAATTCTTGTCAACCTTCTTTGTTGAACAATGAAAGGGATCAAATAACTGAATTTCTAAACCCAGAGAAGGTTAGCAGCCTATCACAAAAGAAGGCCACCCATTATATATATTAAAGCATTGAGTTAACGGTTAACCTAAACCTGCTGGATCTTAAAAACCACACTCCAGCTCGTACACACCAGACAACAAAGTCGATTCACACAGTTACAAGCACAGAGGTATGTTCACACAACCAACCATTAGAGTTGAATGTAAGCACATACACCATATTTTCTTGAATAAATTCACTGTGTTGGAATATTTTGTTCAACATTTTTTTCGAGTAAAAATAAAATAAACAAGCGAGACAAAACTTATCATGCACCATACAATGTTTTACTTGAATAGAAGTTTATTTGAATGTGAAATGAGGCATTACAATTACTTGCTTGCTTAAATGCAAAAAAGATAGAACAGCAACTAGGCTGCAACTGAAACATCACAATTATTATCAGCAGGTATTCTCCACCTCGCGGTTAAACAAGTACCAAACATAGACAACTCATGCTTGGGCCTAACAAAAAATAGTTATATCACAGAGATAAAAGAACAGATAAATTTTTGTTATAGGTTTCATCTAGTGAGTGTTTTGAGTACCTGAATATTCTGTTATTGAATGTGAATTTATGGGATTTGTTAACCGCCATGGAAGCTAGCGTGTAATATTTAACATTTTGGGAACACTTGTTTAGCTGTTATTGCGATTCAAATCTATTCCTTATCTGGAATAACATAATTGCATTACTAGGTTAATGAATGCCTTAAACTACATAAAAACTACGAACATAAAACGTATGTGCAGCCACTAGTGCGTGGGTTCAACACATAGGCACGGATATATTGTAGTGGCAGCATGTGCGATGACCTTACATGTAAATTAACGTTCCCAAAGCAATTTTACCAATTTACAGACTTTTCAAGCACACGGTACAAAAAATTAGCATCACACAACTAATTAGTTCCTACAAAAACACAATAGATAGAAGAAGAAAATCCCACTAAATGAACACGTGAACAAATTTGTGGGTAATCCATAAAAAACAGCGAGTATATAATCAGAAACATGAAAACCCAATACATATAGAAAAAATTAAATAAAATCCATAAACCATGTGCTTGTGCTTGTGCTTGTGCCCGTACCAGTACTTGACCATCTTGCAACGGGCGCATTGTTTCGTGCCTCTCCGTTCACAGACAGCGCAAGGAACGGAGGCGTCACCGCCAGCGGCCGGCATCTTCTCCTTGTTGCGATCGAACGAGTAATTCGACTCAAAATTGGAGTCGACAACGAAGTACTTAGAGGCGGTGTTTCTCACGAGTTGGAGCAACCCAAAAGCCACCAAGAATGGTGTCACTATGAATTGCAGGAACCAATTGAGATCCACCTCCACATGCATTTAACAATCCCTGTATAATTTCCTACTTAATAATTTCAATTCAACAATTTCATTGTAATTAAAACCAATTACCGTTTGAAGTGTATTTCGATCGCAATTCTATGTAATTTGTGTGCGCGTGCTTTTTGGTTTGGGATTTCTTGGTTTGTATATACTCAGGGGGCAGAGAATTATAGTTGGGGGAAAGGTTGAATTGGTTATAGGATTCCCCTTTCCGTTCTTTGATTATATTAGTAATAATTACATATTTTTTTAGTTTTTCATTTTTTAAGTAAGGTTTCCCACTTTCTTCTTATGGTGAATTTTTAGGGGTAGGGGTAGGGGTAGGGGTCCACATTTGAGTCGAGGTCGAATCGGGATCGGGAAGCCGAGTTATTGTCGAAATAAGTAATTTATTTACTTAGAATGAATCACTCAAAGATAAATTTTTTGTAATTAGCCAAATATGCTCGTGACAAAGATTTTATTAATATTTGAAATCATTACGGTTTAATATTTGGAGTTTGGAGACATGATAAGTTTATAAAGATCGTGATAAAAATTAATTGAATTAGTGCTCAAGATTATTTTATTAAATGTATTTTAATTATGAAAATAAAGAATTAACTTACAAATTGAATAAAAAGATATTCACCAGATTGATATATTAATTAGCTTAATAGATCATCTTTACACATTAATTATCAATTCCCTACTTTAACATTTTATTTTATTTTTTTGATTTTATATTAGATGTAATTTTTTAAGGAAAAAAAAAAAATCGGAGATAGCGAAAAGAGTTGTGGAAGAAAAGATTTCGTATAGAAATATGTTGGCTTGATGCTCGATTATGTAGAGTTTAATTCTAGTCAGGAAAAACTTATATTAAAATTTTGTGGGGGAAAATCTCTAAAAGTAAGTTTGTACATTACAGAAATTAAGTGAAATCAAGTTTTTTAATGTAATTAACTAATCATTAAGTGATCTGGTATGTTCAATTATCATGAAAGGGGGAACTTTGAAAAGTGAAGCATTTGTTCCAATTTGGTATTCAAATTATGAGACAAAAAAGGTTGGAAGACATTATGGATCTAATTTCTATATTCTCAGTAGCACACTACATAGAACATTGTTTACAAGTATTTTAGATAACTAAATCACTGACCAATTATGCATTAAGTGACCACCCTATAGCCTAGGTCAAACGCATGAAAAGTAAATTGACATATTAATTGAAAGACGTCTGCTGCAGATATGGCATATTAATCAATAACAGAAGATCTTGTGCGAAAAAACTATTGAAAGATGACCTTGCATGGAATATTTCAAGGAAGAGGCAAAGTGAGAATATGATATCGAGTTTAGATGACCTTGTATGGAATACTTCCACATCCCGTCTCATCTTTGCTTCTTCTTTTTTTTCTTCTCTCTCACTAGTCTCAATGTACTGACCTTTCCAAAGATTTCCAAAGACAATAATGCTAAGTACTGACAAATATGATAGAAAATATTTATAGACAACACTTGACATGAATTCATTGAAAAATGGAAAAAAATAAAAACAAAACAGGCGAATCACATTTCGCCACGTCACTATCGTTAAAAAAACTGTCAAAAATTTTCTGTACTTGGGTCTTTTTCCTTCCAAAGACTGTTAGGGGTTGTGAAGGTAAGAGGGTGGGGACAATGGTTTTAGTTTTTCTTTATTCTCTTTTATATTGATCTTTTAGATATTTGAATTTTAAGATAAAACTATGGTTTCTGTTTGAAGGATTTCCTATCAAGAAAAAAATTCTCACTAAATGGAAAGTTGAATAGTTAAATGACTATAAAAGGATAGGAGAGAAGTTCAATTATATCATATACAAAAAAGGACTCGGAGAAGTTTTTATATTAACATCATATGCCAACAAAATTTAATTATTGTAGACCAAATGCAACATGGTCTTGACAAGGCCCTTTTGGTGTAGAGTAATGATATCCATCATCACTGAGTTTGAACACCAGTTTAGTTGATTATTACATTTATTTAAATGTAAAGTCACGTGACTCATTTAATTGATTCTATCATTTAATGTTATATAATTGTCACCTATACTGGTGCTCAACTCCAATGGAGATGAATAACATTATTCTTTGGTGCAATTAACTTTGTAAATTCATGCTCCAAAAAAGCAGAATTTTTGTCTAAGTTTCATCAATATTTACTCCCCTATAGAGAGAGCATACAGAAATGGATGGTCACATACTTATTTGCCAGCTTCATCACAGTACAGTCAAATATTTCACTAATTCAATCATAATCAGTATATAATATATTTATGATTTTGTTTTTTCACAATATAGTGACTCAACTATTAGTCATTTCTACTTCATTAATGGAGGATGAAGGTAAGAAAAATGTTACTACGTAACAACTAAATCTTAAAATGATAAAAAGACGGGGGGAATTACAAATTTTCTGAGCATGCCTGTTTTTGCTTAATTTTGTATGAAATCTCAAAATATAGTTGTTCAACAAAAACTCAGTCACCCAAAAAAAAAAATTAAAAAAAAATCAAACTTAATAGAGTTTGCTCAAGGTTTTAACTACAACGGCTGCACATACAAACTACAATGATTGTTTTTCATGCACTCTATGCAAGAGCATAAGAAAAAAGAATGAGCGACTCATAGAAAGGGTACCAAGGATACTTCCCAAACCAGCAGCTACGTCTTTTGGTTGGCCATGATATTGAATTAACTCCATCAACTTGCTCTCTATGTTATAGAGAAAGAAAGTTTCGCCAATACCAAAAAGTACCATCAGTGAATTCCATTGGCTCAAGGATATCATATATGCTTCCTTATGTTCGTGAACCTGCATGCGACTAACTGCTGCACAGTCGTTGTGAAGGGAATCTAAAGTCACTGTATGCACTAGGCTCCATTCTGTTTTAGGTATGGTGGAAGGGCGTCTGTAGCCATTTTCACCCATTGGAAGCATCCAAATTTTAATGCCGCGATTGCTGATTTTTCCATAAAATAATAGTCCATCACTTGACCTTGATAAAGCGCTTGAATGGAACTTATAATCAGGTTCGACAGGCAGCTTTCAATTAGCTGGAGATGGCTCACTCCAATGTCATTTGGATCATACAAGGCAATGGTATATTGGGGACCCTCTTCTTCAATGACAAATGGATAAGCCATTTCTACTAACCATTATGGGGCGATGGCAGGGACGCCAGACGCTGACTTTTTAGTTAAAGGATTCGCTATGGAATAAGTCTTTAGGTGGTAACCACAGAGGACAAGCCCATTGGATGAAGAAATAAAGTTGCCATATTTACTTGAGATTGATACCTATTTGTTCACCAAAAAGAGGTAGGTATGTGATTGGGGGTTCAAAAATGGGACTGGGATTTCTAACTGAATTCTCTGCTGTACTTTGCATAAAGCCTAACAAACGACCACACAACCCTTTTCTCCTCTCTGCATAATAGCGAAGAAACAAAGGTTTCTCGATGAAATTATTCCATTTTTTTGACACACACCTGGCTTTGAACACAGACTTTGGTGGCAATCGAACTAATATCAACATCAAGATATCATCAGGTAAATTCATCGCATCTTTCTCTCTGTCACCTAAATCCTCTTCAAAGGATAAACTTCAAACTGCACGAAAATAAAATTTATATTACTAAATCAATGAATTGTATACATTACGGTTATGTTTAAGTTTACAGAAGTCGTAGGACAAATTTAATCTCGATGCATACAGCAGATTCAGCCTGAAAAATTGATATGGAAGTAAATAAAATTATATGAACCAAACAGAATTTTGCAATATGGTATTGGAAGCTGGAAAAGAAAAAAACTTTTAACCAAAATATAGAGAAAAAGTAAGGCGAAAACATCCTTAATAATATATGCATAGCCGCATAACGTACCGATTAAATTATGCATGTAGATAAGAACTAAGTTCTACTTCTTCAATAGCAGGCAAAATGTTACCAACTAAATTCTAATTCCTAAAAATAGGCAAATACCACACTTCTAACAAGAACACCAACACAAATAACTGGAATGCCTGAAACTTAAAATATTACAGAAAAAGATAAGAAAAAAATATTTTTCACCAAATCGAAAATCTGATAATATATGACAGCAAATGGAATACAAGAAATGCACAGATTAAAAAACCCTATCGGTAGAAATTAATCGAAATCTTGGACTCAAAAACCTTCAAAAGAGACGAGATTACCAAACAAGCCAAGATTCTTCAAAAGCAGGCAAGGTTCTCCCCAGTTAATCCCAGACCTTTACCAAGAATACCAACAGGGAATCATTGAGATGCCAAACAATCAAATGTACAAAGGTTTACTTCATATCGTTGACAGAAATCACTTAAAAATCAAGCCCAAATTATTAGAAAGAGATTTTGAAATAAATTCTTGAATTTTCCAGAGAATCAACAAGAAAACAAGGCTTTAAAGAATGCACAAATACCACATTGATCAATGCCGTTTGAATATAAAAAAAGCGGACAAAAGAAATAAAAGATTAAACACCTAACAGCGTCATTTCCCATTACAAGCCACCTAAGAATAGGTAGAGTATGATCATGGACACTACAAAATACTATTCTCACAATCTCAATGAACAAAATCAGGCCCCTGTTTGTTACAAATTAAAATTCAGATTTTAATCTAAATCTAAATCAATAATTAATTTCAACCACGCATTTTAATCCCCGCCAAACCAAGAGCCAAATGTAAGAGAATAATGGTATCAACTTTAGCGGTGCTAAATACCTGTTTATATGGTAAAAAATAATTTTAGCTATGTTTAGTTACGGTGAAAGGGTGTGCGTAGCCATTTTCATCCATCGAAAGCATCCAAATTATCTTGTCGTGATTGTTGATTTTTCGATGAAAAAATAAGCCATCACTTGTCCTTGGTAAAGACCTCGAATAGAATCATAATCATGTTCCACAGGCAGCTTGTCAATTAGCTGGAGTTGGTTGTCTCTGCTGTTGATGTCAAATTTGGTTCGATTTTATGTAAGCTTTGTTGTTGAGACTTTGATATATATAGGTTATTTGTAACAAAGTGGTGTCAAAGCCAATTCATGATCTAGGGCTCGAAGTGATACAGGATAAAATGGAAACATGTGTTTTGTTTAGTTTCTGTATTTAATGTTGTGTTATTGTGCTTAGAAAGTTCTTTCCAAGTTGAACATTTTATGGAATTATTTTGCCGATGAAATTATTTTGTGTTATTATAATTGTTATGTTGAATGGCAGAAGTCGAAAATTCGCATGTTTTTGAAATTATATTGCTATTCATTAAGGGTCCGTTTGATTGCAAGGGTGAAAAATGGGTGGATAGAAAATAAATTCCAGGGAAAGTAATTGTCTAGAAATTGTTTTCCAGGAAATTGTTATTTAAGTGTTTTTGATTAATATAATTTTCCACCCGAAAAATTTTAAAATTTTGTGTTCGTTTAACTTTGTTTTACATGAAAATTGTCCATTAAAGTGATGATTTTTTTTTCACAATTGGTTATAAAATTTGTTTTCATTGCCAAAAAGTAAAAAAAAATTATTTTCTAAAAAATTATTTTTTTTTATCAAAGTTT
>CAIGRR010305997.1:0-10605 GCA_903798365.1 Fraxinus sp. 1973-6204 | reverse complement strand
TAGATTCCAGACTTGTTGACGTATGGGCTGATAATTGATCACCAGAGGATTTTTTCATATATACAATACAATGAAACATAGTCAAAAAACACGGATGTGATGGTATTAAAATCACAGTTACCGGCGATGAAAGTGTATAGGCTCAAAGACAGTTATCGACAAATAACGTGCACGGATTTCCAATCTTTTTATGGAGAAAATAGACGACATGGAGGTATTTCGCCAATTTCAATGGGTGGGGGAGTTTCGTACCATGTCCAATAGGGGAGGTTTTGCCCACTTTATTTTATCCATTTTCCCTATTTATTGGGATTTAACGGCACAATTGATAGAACATGACGATAGGGGTATTCGGCACAAAAGGTATCAAATATGAACTTTTTCTTCTACTTCCAATATATAGGGGGTGCATAACATCTAATATGTATGAATTTTTCTGCTATTAAGCCACATATAAAAATAAGAAATTAAAGAAAACCATAGGAATCTCATGGCATAGACACTCGAAGATGGGGTAAAAGTCGTGTCATTAATTGTTTAAAGTGTTGTTAAAATCAACGTATAAGAAGTTACGACTTCACAATGATGTCAAACTTAATTTATATCTAGTGAAATTGTAAAAATTAATGAGTAATTCCCCAAGTACGAGCAATTACTCACATGGGCATTACACATACTAAGTGGGAAAAATCCATTTGTACAGTCATCAGTGGGTTGTAAAAATTACAACCCACTAATTCGACTAAGTTATTGGCTGCCTAACACAGACTGAGTTATTATATTTCAGTCAGAAATAGAGTTTTGTTTTAACACAAAAATTATGCAGTTCAATAGAATCACTCTACATCATGCTAAGTTAATTCATAATTCCCAAATTTCCCATTATTCTATTATCGATATTCATATCATAAAAATCAAATTAGGTCCAATTATAGGATTTTTCCTATATTTTATTTTATTTTTTTATGTAAAATAATAGTGAAAAAATTAATTATTTTTCAAAAAATTTCTCTCCACGTTTGAAATCTCCATTTGAACTATTTATGAACCGATAAAAAAAAGCTGGGACAACCCTTTTCCATCGCTCCTTGTTTTCATCTAATGAATCCTCTAAACCAATGGATTCCATGGATTCCCAATTCTCCACCTCCTGAATTTGCATTCTAATCCCATAAACCTTCTATTCTATTCGAACCTCATTTGACTCAGAACCAATCCCCATTCCCAGTTGTCATTGCACGGGCTAAAAACTAGTAATAGTGAAAAAAATAATTATTTTTCAAAAAAATTCTCTCCACGTTTGAAATCTCCATTTGAACTATTTATGAACCGATAAAAAAAAGCTGGGACAACCCTTTTCCATCGCTCCTTGTTTTCATCTAATGAATCCTCTAAACCAATGGATTCCACGGATTCCCAATTCTCCACCTCCTGAATTTGCATTCTAATCCCATAAACCTTCTATTCTATTCGAACCTCATTTGACGCAGAACCAATCCCCATTCCCAGTTGAAGCCATGGACATTATCAGGGTCCTAGTAACATGGACCTTTCTTGCATTCTTAATTTCGCCAAACCTCGTACAGGGTATAGGCGTGAATTGGGGAACCCAGGCTTCACAAAATATGCAACCCAGCACAATAGTTCAAATTCTTAAGGACAACAAAATCGATCAGATAAAACTGTTTGACTCGGATCACTGGACTGTCAAATTCTTTGCAGGAACCGGGATTGAGGTCATGCTTGGCATTCCTAACAATCACTTGGCTGAACTTGCCAATGATTATGATAAGGCCGAAGATTGGGTCAAAGAAAATGTTACCAAGCATTTATATGATGGAGGAGTCAATATTAAGTATGAAACTTCTCAACATATTCTAAGATTCTAGCCTGTTGGTTCTCTAATAATTTGAGCTTTTAGATGATGTGGTTCGATGAATATTATTCTGAGTTTTGCATGGACTTAACAGGTATATTGCTGTTGGAAACGAGCCATTCTTGAAGGCTTACAATGGTTCAAATTTAAAGACAACTTTCCCGGCATTAAAGAACGTTCAGAAAGCCCTCGATGAAGCCGGTCTTGGGGACAAAATTAAAGTAACCACACCCCAAAATGCAGATGTATATGAATCAGGTTCCAATGCTCCATCTGCTGGCAATTTCCGTTCAGATATAAAAGAAAATATGATCCAAATTCTGAAGTTTTTCAAAGAAAATAACTCGCCTTTTCTCGTCAACATATACCCTTTTCTAAGTTTGTATCAAAATCCCGATTTCCCTATGGAATTCGCCTTCTTCGATGGTGGTGCGAAACCAGTTCAGGACAAGGGAATTTCATACACCAATATGTTTGATGCAAATTTAGATACCCTTATTTGGTCATTGAGAAAAATTGGTATCCAAAAAATGAAAATTATTGTTGGGGAGATTGGTTGGCCAACTGAGGGACACATCAAAGCCAATGTCAAACTGGCTAAAAAATTCTATGATGGATTCTTCAAGAAAATGGCAACGAAAAAAGGAACCCCTCTTTATCCTGGAGAAATCGAGTATTATTTGTTTAGTCTCACAGATGAGAACCAAAAAAGCATTGCACCAGGCGATTTTGAGCGCCATTGGGGCGTATTTCGGTATGATGGACAGCCAAAGTTTCCAATGGATTTCAGTGGCCAAGGTCACGACAAAATGCCGGTAGGCGCAAAGGGCGTTAAGTACTTGGAAAAACAGTGGTGCGCATTCAACAGTGACATGAAGAACATGAGTCTTGTCCCGGACAACCTAGGTTATGCTTGTGCGATGGGAGATTGCACAGCACTGAACTATGGTTCTTCGTGCAATAAACTGGGCAGCATACAGGCCAACATTTCCTATGCTTTCAATATGTATTTCCAAATGCAGAATCAGGATGTGGAGGCTTGTAGTTTCCAGGGTTTGGCAAAGATAGTTAAGACTAATGCTTCCACATCGGAATGTCTCTTTCCAATTGCGTTAGAGAGTGCCGGTACAAGGCTGTGGATGCAGACAGGAACAAGCATTCTTGCTGGATTGTTGGTTTTACTTGCATTATTTTAGGGATAGAAGTGAAAGTCATATATAAGCTATTAGGAAATTAATCACCATGCCTATATGGTTTCTTTCATTAGATCTCTTAATGGTTTCTTATAAAATGCACTTCTTGTTACATTGTGCAATATGAAGCCATTTTCATCAATTTTTAAAGGTGGAAAAGTTTTTAACCACTTAAATCAAAAACTAAGGTGATGTTTATTTCCTTATCAATCTAAGATCCAAAACCAGTTCTTAATGAAAGACTCAAATTTTCAAGTAAAGAATTGTGTAAATTCCATCTTAATTTGTTTGTGCTAAAAGTAAAAAGGGATTTGGCGCCATTGATATTCATTGTATAGCTTACTAAAACAATTTTTTTCGACAACTCGTATTAAAGCTTCTTGCCCAAAAAAACATGACCTTAAACTAATGGTGTTTTCATATCTTCTCCAACTTTAATCTTATGATGCAAACTCGAACCTTCAGGAAGACCCAGAGGTGTGGATTCTGGCACGAGCAATTATCAACATTAAATAGCTACCACTCTTTGGTACTACATCTTTCCAACCCAGAAGCCAATCTCTCTCTCACTCCCTTTCGGATATACGCCATCTGTTATAAACAACGAAGAAACTACATGATAACTCCGATACCAATTTGTTGTGATAATAGGCAAGAAAATAATATGACACAATAACAAACTCAAGAATAAAATAATTAGCTGAGGAATGGAGTTTTCACTAAAATATGGAAAAAAAATAAAATGATTTTGTGTTTTCAACTTTGTCTAACTCATTCTGAAATACAATAAATATATATAAGGGATGTTTCAAGCCCTACGTAAAGTTATGGATGGAAATGAATGCTCAAAACGTGTAAAATGTGAAAATGCATCTAGGCAGGATGAATATGATGCTCGAGACAACTCGAAGTTGCACATTAACCATTTCCCGCAACAGATCTGGAGGAAAAAGTGTTGCTAAATTTATATCATCTGTTATTGGCGCTAGGCAGCGCCGTCCCGACACTCGATTGTCTGGCGGAATCAGGCGGGTGCCGCTTCACTATTTTGGGTGCTCAAGCTCAAGTTGAGCGTTAGACAAGCATAATTGTGCCGAAAAGTCCTCCCCGGTCCATATTTTAATCTCTTCAAGTCCAACCCAAATTCCAACTCTCAATTGGGCTTCATAATAGAATTTACCAAATAGACTTCGAATATGATTTCAAAAGCATTCCAACAAATAGAATTCCTCTTAATGTCGACCTTAATTAGAATTTTCAATCATCTTCAAAATAGAATTCGGGTCATGCCCTAATTCTAACAAACTTCACATTGACACAAATTTCACTGCAATGAGTAATTTCAAAGATTTTCCACCTGGAGACAAAACTCAACTGTAAGGAATGAACTTCAACTATTCTACAAAAACACAAACGAACTTCTCCATCAAAATTTTCAACTTGAAAATATTCCCCACCTCTACCACAAAATCCAAATGGGTTCAAACTAAAAAAAACCTGAATAATCAGAATTTCAAGAACACTCTTGGACACCAAAGTTGCTCGAATCATAACTAACAAAAATAAACATGATTAACAATCACCAAATAAGGCTGCAACAAGCCCCATAATAGAATCACCACAAAATGCTTCAACTGAAGGATCTTTGCTAGAACCATCATCTTCAACCATGAACGAAGTAGAATTAACTAAATCAACATGTTTGTACCTATGTAGAGGTATATTCTCAAAAATGGGTCTTTTCTAGAAATTAAATACAATGACACCACTGGTAATGATGATAAAGCGGAATTATATAACTTTTGAACTTGACTTAAACGTATTCATCAAAGTAGACTCCAAACAAAACTTCGACGGTATTGAACCAAACTAACAATCCACATGAGCTTCAAATTTATGTTGATTAACTTTCAAAGATTCTGTAGTACCTTGCAAGATATATAATTGAGATTTTTCCATCGTACCTCTACAAACCTTAAGGAGATAATATTTTTCTTCAAATCAGGTCGCGTTGCATCAAGTGTTCTGAAATTTCAATCAATCAACTTAATTCTAACGATTCATATACCAGATATTCGATAAAGTGTATTCACAACACGGTCAACACCTATAGAAACTTCTTCATATATTGTAAATGAATCCCGATTAAGACACATATGAAAAGTGCAAGCCGAATCAAGAATTCAATCCTCTTCAGGTTTGAAATCGCTATCAGCAATCATCAAAAGATTTCTATCATTGTGAAACATCTCCAACACTGACTTCACCTGAAGTATCTAATTGTTTTCCCTTCTGATTAAATGCAGCCAATTTTTCTTTATACTGCAACTTATAGCAATCCTTAACCAAGTATCCATTTCTCTTACAATAATTAAAAAAATCTGTTTGTGAAGTTAGATTTTAATTTGCCCTTTCTAGAACCATCATCAATAATAAAGCCATCTCCATGAGCCTTAATTCGAATGAGATGTTTCATCTTTTCTTTTAAATATAGAGCATCATAAACATCTTCAATGTTGAAAATGTTACGACTATATAAGATCATGTCCCTAAACGACATATATGAAGCTGGCAACGAACACAACAAATCAAACCCAAATCTTATTCATCAAATTTAACCTTCAAGGTTTCAAGATCAGCGACGACTTCTTTAAACGCGACTATGTGATCTTCAAGAGATGTACATTCCGTCAATCGACAAGAATAAAGACACTGCTTCAAATGCAATTTAGTCATGCACAATTGCTCTAATCGTAACCATAATGCAGTGGCAGACTTTTCTTTCAAAACATCATGAAGAATGTTATTCGAAAAATGAAAATGAATTTGCGACAGGCCTTTCGATCCCTACACAGTTTCTCTTTTTGATTCCAAGTTGTGGACATCTTATCAAATTCCAACAACGTATCGCCTAAATCCATCTAAGTGAATATTGCACGCATCCTTATCTACTACAACGAAAATTTTGTGCCAAAATCTAAAAGTGGAATATTATATTTCATGGTTGCCATCCCAAAAAATAAAATCTCCCTATGAATTAAGCCTGAACGCTCATACCAATTTGTTATAAACAACGAAGAAAATATTGAATAACTCCAATTCCAATTTATTGTGATAATAGATGAGAAAATAATATGACACAATATGAAGTAATTAATTACAAACTCAAGAATAAAATAATTGATAGAGAAATGGAGTTTTCACTAAAGTATGGAGAAAGAATACAATGATATTGTGTTTTCAACTTTGTCTACCTTAATCTAAAATACTATATATATAATACTACCTTAATTAGGCTTCCAAATAGAATCTCAACTAGAATTTTCCAAATAAACTTCGAATAGAATTCCAAAAGCATTCTAACAAATAGAATTCATTTTAATGTCGACCTGATTAGAATTTTCAATCATCTTCAAAATAGAATTTGGGCCACAGCCTAATTATAACACCATCTTCGCTAACAAGTCATAGTTCATGACTGTCCAGCAAGTTGAGTAGCACCTTGGTAATAAAACAAACACCAGCCTAAATCATCAAAAACATCCACGATCCATAACTCATTTGAAACGACTTCGTTGTCCAATACACTAAAGTAAATGTCCCAAGTTCCTTTTTTTAACGCGATATTTTCGTCTTTTCCAAACGAGATCACCCTAAACCATCTTTACCGGAATAACTGGTTCATACCATAATGATCCTTTTGCCTTTTCCCTATAGAATAACTGGTACTGGCACAAAATGCAGTTCATTAATCCTCAACACCGATAAACCCAATTCAGGGAGCAGTTCAGCCACCCTAATTAAGATCTCATCATAAGCAACTCGCCTCCAATAGATGGTGAGGTCAATGTACTCCATTGTCTTATGAAAGTTCCTGATATAGCTCTAAACTTCCTCCTCCCAACAGTCATACCCGCTGTCTTACATCATCCACCTCTGTAGTTAGACCCCTACCTGGACCTTCGGTTCTCCTTTCTCTTTATTGGAAACATCCTAGGCATCAGATGCCATCTTTTGATGGTTGTCTGAAGTCTCCACGCTTTGATAAAGCATTCATCTCAGAGCGACAAAGATGGACTTTGTTTTTTAGACAATCATTTTAAGTAACCGAAAACTCCAACTTTGACTCAGGCTCGGCTTGCTTAGTCTAGGGAGCCTCAACCTCATTACCCAACCTTTGGGCCTCAACTTTAAGTTTCTTGGCCTCCTCTTCGACCTTATTAGTCCTCTGGAGGAACTTCCTATTCCTATGAACTCCATGCATTGGACAACAAATGTGTGGGCACCCATCCTTCTCAGATCCAACACAAATTCACCTAAAAAAGGCCCACATCCTTCTTAGATCCGACTTTTCAAACCAATGAATGAGAAAAATCAACTATTCGATTAAATCATACAGACTTGCATGGCCGGAGTTTGTCTTTCAGTGGCGACGGTCAAAGTTTGGTGGTGGCTAGTGTACTAATCTAGGTAGCAATAGACGGAGTGAATAGAGAGATTAGAAAGAGACCGATAATAGAGATAGATTGATTAGAGAGAGAGTGAGCTAGAGATAGAATAGATATAAAAATTATATATAATTTTTTAAAGGGTAATTATATTACCACTACAAAATTCACTAACTACACCACATTATAACTACACCACAATTAAAATACATTTTCAATAAATACACCACAATAAAATTACAATTATACTCCTAATTTAATAAAAACTAAAAATAAAAAAAAATAATGTGGTGCACTTATCACCCCCCATATTACTCCTATTTTTCTCATCCTTTATCAAAAAAACTCAGTCGGAATCCCCTCCTCTGCTGCCTGTACACTCCATCAAAACGACCGACCTCAGCTATCACCTTCCATCGGCCTAACTTCCCCCACCAGTTGATTCGTCGTTAACTTCTTCAGTAACTCCTCATCCGCCACACTCCACTACCTTTCCCCCATCTTTCTCCAAATTTACAGAAGACCCTTTATAAATCTCCTCAATTTTCTCCAAATTTATCAAAGATTCCAATTTCAGGAACGTGAAAACATAAAATGGAAAAGAAAAATGATAATATTCCAGCGAAGATGAACTGTTATTTTTCGTTCATGAAAAATGAAATGACGGCTGCGCCGGTGGAATCACATCCGCCGCCGGCCGATAATGAGTATGTTGATTATCTTTTCACTGCGTTGACTCTATCTTTGCCCGGGACTGGTAGTGGGTCTGAAGAAGCAGCACCGAGTTTAAAGAAGAACTTGGAAGTTGCTGGAATTGAAGCTCACATCCATAGAAAATTTCACTCAAATTAAACTGCTGACATAGTAGAAGAAAGTGGAATGTTGTTGTCCACCGCCATTGAAGGATTATTCTAGAGTTATGTAGAGGGAGAAACTACCGACATTATTGCCTATATATATTTGTGTCTATTGCTGTATGTATATATCTCTCTGTGCGTGAAAGTGAAGAGGGCCAGGAGATAGAGTGGATGAAGGGAAAGAGTGCACAGAAACAGTGTGAAAGTGGAGAGTGTGCGTGTGTAAAGACTAAAGAGAGTGATGAAAAGTGAGTGGTGTGTGAGAGAGAAAATTGGGGAGAGAAGAAATTATAAAATATTAGACAGTTTCATTTAAANAGAAAATTGGGGAGAGAAGAAATTATAAAATATTAGACAGTTTCATTTAAAAAAAAAATAGTTCTATGTGGTGTAACAATAATTCATTTATTTAAAAATTATATTAAGATCCTAATATTGTAATTTTACTTGAGGATATTTAAGTAAATAAGAAATTTGTGGTGTGGTTAGTAAAATTTGTAGTGGTAATATAATTACCCTTTAAGATATCACGACATATAGATTTATTTATGATATCGCTCGTGATACTATGATATAATGTATATCAATTGATGTTTTTCTTGATTAATTGAATTCATATTAAGCTTTTTTTGTAAGGATATCTATAATAATTAAACTGTGTGTTAATTTATAAACCCAAACGGTTGATAATTATTTAAAATTAAAATCATTACTTTAATATATTGAGCGGGAGAGAGTGTTTATTTAAATGAAAATATACGATCTCCTTTAGTCAATTCATAAACAAAGAAATACGATTGTCTCGTGCTGATAATGTAATGGACTCCTTATGGGAGGATCGCGTACTTTGGATTGGTTGATTACATTCTTTTATGGTAAAACAATTTAGATAAAATGTAATTTGAGATCATCCTATATATGATGAAATTATTTTCAATTATTTAGATAACTAATTTGTTGGATTTTGTGACCCAAATTAGGTTGGGGTTTTTGGGAATATATTTTTCCTTCTAAGTAAATAAGAAATTTGTGATGTGGTTAGTAAAATTTGTAGTGGTAATATAATTACCCTAAATCTAATTATCAGATACTATATTACCACTATGCACCAGATTATGTACTTACAGGAAAAAAATAGACAATATTAATGTTTAACATTTCTAAACAAGACCTTAACTTGCCGGTAATTATATTACCACCACAAATTTTACTTGTTACACCACATTATAATCACGCCATAATTAAAACATATTTAATTTCAATCAGTACACCACAGCAAATTTACAATTATAGTCATAATTCAACAAAAATTAAAAAGAAAAAGAATATTAAGGTATACTCCCCACCAAAATTACTCCTTATTTTCCTCATCTTTTTCCTCCCATCCTTCCTCACCAACTCCCCCACCCAAAAGCTCAATTATCCATTAGTTTGCATGAATCCTTGCTTATTTCTTAACACAATCACTGAAATCTTTGGAATGGCTAGTGCCACATTCTATTCCTTTCCTTATATTGCACTCTCAGCTCAATTTTTCTTGCAAAAGTAAGTGAATCAACAATTGATAAAACTGTCCAGGATCTGAAAAACAAAATAAAAAGTTAAAATAACTACAAGATGCTAAGACGGGATTACTCCCGATTTGAACTTTGGCTCAAGACGGGGTCTTGAAATACATCTTGAAAATGGTGGCATAAGGAATCATTTCAGAGAATGTTTGGATTTGCTGTATATTAAATCTTCATATTTGTATATTTAAATATGAGTTATACATCTTTTGTGGTGAATAAATATATTCGTGAATAATTGATATGATATTTATGTCATTTTACTCGCAATTATTTTAGTAAATAAAAGAATTGTGGTATATCAAACAATTGTTGTGGTGGTAATATAATCACCCTAACTTGTTTACAGGCAGTACATTAGTTCCCATATAAAATGGGTTGTATTCAATTGTGATCTTTCAAGAGATACAGATTCTTTTGCAATTATATCTCTATTAAAATGTAATTTCACGCCGTTCATTAAAAACAAGATTTTTACATGTATGAATTTGACTAAATAAACTACAACTAAATAGAGTTCATTAATTTATGATAACAAATATTTTAACTTTAAGGCTTCTTTTATAACCTCAGTTGTAGCTACAAACTCAACTTCTGTATTAGAAAAGGCTACAATAGTCTGCAGTTGGGATTTCCAGCTAACAAAATTTCCACAAAAAGTAA
>CAIGRR010305992.1:0-11990 GCA_903798365.1 Fraxinus sp. 1973-6204 | reverse complement strand
ACTCACCAGAGCCTGCAATAGCCTAGAAGTCATTGCACAGTCAAATCAATTTTCGCTTCTGTAAAATGTAAGGAGGAAAAACGGAAAATTTGAAGGTTACATTCAAATCAAGCTGTTTATTCTCATCAAAAAACAAAGATTAAACCTTAAAAGAAAACTTATAATCAAAATAATAACACACTGTAATACAATTTGGTGCCTAACCTTCGAAGTTCGAAGCCTCTTCATGATTTACTCTTTCATGAACTGAGTCAATCAATCAATTCAAAACTAGGAAAGGGAAACACAATGCATTTCTAAGCTCTGAGAATAGCTGGGCCTGGGATATTGAGGAATATCTAGAAATGCTGGACTCGAAGGTTAGGCACCAAGGTAGGGGTCCTGGGGAGAGTAGAGGCGGAGGGTTGGAAGCCTGGAGTTAGGCGGAAGCGGGATGCTGTGAAGAGGAGAAGGGTGTGAATGCAATGAATTGAAATGAGGCAGATGGGTATAAAGGGGGGTTTTCATTTTTTGGATTTGGCTGCGTGATTTTGGGCTTCCTTCTTGGGCTAAACTTAGGATATAACTAAAAAAAAAAAAAATTTAGCCCCAAAAATAAAATTTGACAAAAATTGGGGGTTCGGGTCCCCTCCGCCCCTGCCCCTAGTTATTTTAATATTGTATTTGACGAGTTTACCCCTTTATAATACATAAGTTTGCAAGTCTCGATCAAATCCGAACATCACAAATTTAAAAGAAAATCACCCATGTTTAGCAAATCTTATCATTCCTCTTTTACCTTTTTAATATTTCTTGAACTAGAACTTGAGTGTATTTTAAACTTGTGAAGTGAGCAATGGAGAGTGACAACTCCTCTCACCATTGTGTAAAAAATAAATATGAATAATAATTATATAATCAAATGGGTATTATAATTAGTGTTCTAAAAAACGTAAAACGTGACAAAACATTGTGTGGAAGTCAAGTTTTCGAGCTAGGCAAGCTTAAGCCGTAAAAAAGCATAAAAATGCGTTTTCTTATTTTTTAAATCAATCTAAAAATTATATAATAATTAAAGGAAAAAAAAAGCGTTGAAAAAAAACACGCCTAGACACTAGGCATGAAAAAAAACCAAAAAAAAAGTAAAAATAATAAAACAAAAGCATGAGGCGGAATGTTTTGCTTATAGACGTCACTTTTTAGAACATTGATAATAACATATATCGAAAAATCAAAAAATTGATACCCCTTATGTTCATATCCACGATGATGGAGGTGTTGGTGGTGGTTGAATGTAGTTGTAGTTATGTGTTCTGCGTGTGTTTACTATGTACGTCTGTCTTGTTTGTGTGTTTAATAAAAGTTAGTATACATGAATAAAAAAGTATTGAACGTGAGTTCGATTTTTTTTTTTTTTTTTAAATGAGGTTTCTATATGTAATTTCCACAAAGTTATTATTTCTATGTAAAGTCTAGTGCTTGCATGGCTAAGGACATGCCTATGAGTGCTTATAAGTAATTATAAATTGTATATCTCACGGAATATGTAAATAACAAGTACATAACTTGTAACTATATCTTTGTCAATGTGAGACCATCTATAAGCAATGTATTCCATAAAATATGTTGTTAAAAAATTTATAAAAGTTGTGGTCCTAAAAACTACGTTATTAAAATTTATGTTTGATCAACTTTTAAGTACTTTGTCATAGACACTTTGTGTTTTATCCTGTCGATGTGAGGCCATCTACAGATCAGCTCATTCGTGTGAAAAATGCTCATTTGTAACAAAAAATTGCTTAGCCTTTGTTTGGTTTACTTAAAAAAAATTGATAAAAATTTAAGTAAAGGTCAACAATTAATTTAAAATATGCATTTCATGAGATTCACAACTTTTTTCAACTTTTCAACCATGTATTTTTTCGACTTTTATCAAATTCTATTAAAAATCTAATTTCTAACAAAATCAAACAAGGAACTTAAAAACAATTGTGCAAGTAAAGAATAAAAAGGTTTCGATATGTATTCGGCAGAGGCATTTCTTAACAATAGTAGTAGTCATGAACTCGTTAGTTAAATAAAAAATCACGACCAAATTTGCGTGTGTTATTTTTAATTGAGATTGTTTACCTATTTGTTAATAGAATACAAGTATTTTCAAATTTGTTACATCCCCTAAATTCTAAATTAGATAGAGTAATGAATAAATGCTTACATATGATGCTACCATATTTGGTACAGTATAATCAGGAGCGTGTAGTTGATTCACGAGGACCTTGGTACGCCCACCACAATCGAAGTGAAGATCACACATTAACAATGGACGTTCGGTAATGGTACCATCTTATTCATCAATGGCTGCAACATGTGCATGTGATCGTGTTTGTCTCATGATATTTAGTGTCTTACACTAAATAACGATTCAAAATAACGATTTTCTCTTTAGTAAACTTGATTCCTACTGCAGTTCATGTAATCACTGGAACACTACCATGTAATTATAATCATTTTTTGTACGTCGCCTTGACGAGACCTTTATATATAGGAAGTTCAATACAATACAAAAGGTAATTTTATTCATACTGGAGGGCGATTGGTGATGAGGTTCCTAATCCATTCTTTGTGCGGGCTAGTTGATCGAGTTGTCATCACTCCAAAGGCCTACTAATCCATCATATTTCATAACTTAATGTATGAAAAATTTAGTTGACCTGAACTCACTCGAACATGGTTTAAAATCTTGCAAAACCCAAAATGGTGTCCTAAAATCTCATAACCAAATATGTCGTTACACTGAATTTTGTTGAATGAAACATCTTTTGGTTAGAAAATCATCAATGCAAAATATTTTTCAAAAATGTACTTTAGTCACTGAGTATATAAAATTGCTAATTGGTCCCAAACTTGATAAATTTGTAACAATGCCTCTAAACCTCAAATAATAACACCTATAGTTTGGTCCCTAGACTTTTCAAAGAGTGCAATGAAGCCCAGAATTACTTTCTGATTCTCAAAAACTTGTATTGTCACCAATCTCTCTTAAATCCGTTATATTTCTATCTAACACTTCATTTCCTAAAATTTTCACTTTGGCCCCTAAAAAGGTAAAAGATGGTTACTTTGGCCCAAATTCAATATTTTTATTTTTTGCATTTAAGTACACATAAAGTTTCACGGAATTAACCTTCTTGGTAATGTTTAGTTGAGCTATATTAAATTGATTTTAGTTGCTAAAGGATTTACTCAACAGTATGATATGAATTATGAAGATACATTTCCTCTTATTTCAAGAATAACTATTGTGCAGGGATGGACAAAATTTCCGTCCACCTAGTGTTCAAGCCAATTCTAGTACACAAATGGTCTAGATCAGGACCACACACAAGTCGAATGAGTTTAGCTAGGAAGTTACCCATATTGTCCAAATCAAATTGTAATTTTTCATTAAAATATGTGAAATGGACTCCAAAACTAGACTTGCAACTTATACGCGTGCTTGTCTTCCACTACACCATTGACAATTCTTATTAAAGATTCTCATTCAATATCTTTATAGGTCAATTATATTCGTAACAATATTTTTTATAAATGCGTCACTTTTTAATTGCGTTAAGGTCCTTGGTGTTTACTTATTATCGCAAAAAAGTCTTAGCTTTTTTGCATCACATTTTTTTTATCCTCAACCTTGATAAATTAGCACATATCATCTATGATCGCGATTTCAGTCAGAAAAAATTATTAATGCGCCTTAAAAAAATAAGGAACAAATATTTAATCGCATTTTTTTATTTAACAATAAGATGGCAAATAAATCTTTTTACGTCCCCTTGATTGAATTTTTGGATGAAAATCGTCATCAGAAAAATGATATATTAATGGAAGGTTGATAATGAGAACACCATGAAAGAAAGTTGAAGACATAATTACATGACAATAAGTAAATGTTTGGAACATTTAACACAATTAAATTGAATGTGGTGCATTGTCTTTCTAATTTATTTTGTTGATTTTGTTGCATTCTAATCTATTGTTTTCAATATTCAAATTGCATATAATACCAAACCAACTAATTACTATAAATGGTTTTTGAGTCGATTTTTTTTTTTTTTTTCTCTCTGACTGAAGATTTATTTCAGCTGAATTTTGATGGTATGTATTGGATGGAATTCAATTTGATTTACAAATTTAACATAATTTTTTTAAAATACATCTATATGAGGCATTAAAAATAATGGATTTTGCTTTCCAGTATTCATTAGTTTTAAGATATTTTTTTCTTAAATTGTACAAAAGAAAAAGTTAAATTCCTATTTGACAACCATTATTTTAGAGAGAGAGAAAAAAAAAGAGTTTTGAACAGTGATTTTTAAAAAAATGTGTGGTTAAAAATAGAGAAATCTTTTTATATACGTATAGATTATTTTATTGTATGAATGTCTGGTAAAAAATGATCATGTAACAAATCATAAATTAAATTAATGAGTGTCAAATGGCACTTAATCAACAAAAAAATTTAAATGCACATTACGATTTGGGAGGCCAAATTTTAAATTTTGACCATGTTCCGAAAAATCTCAAATTCGCTCTGTACACATATAGGGTCATTGTATTGATTGGGGTGGTGGGTGATCGATTTTGTGATGTATGAAGGTTTAAGTTGTATATTATGAGAGTGGAAGAGTGTGTCTTCTCACACGTGGTAAAAAAATAAGTCTTACTATTTAACTTTTTATTCAAAAGATTCTTTTCATGCAAAATATCATAAATGTTAATTTTATGAAAGAGTTATTTTTGTAAACTAGTCAGGGCAACTTGAACTCAGTCAAAACTGATCTTAATTCTTTAATTCTATCTTCTTGACAAACGAACACAAGGGTGATATAGAGAAAAAGGAACGTAGTGTGGGAGGTGGGCAGCTGGGGATGGGAAACGAAACGCAAATGCTGGAGCTGTTGGATATCGTTCGAATTAAAAATGAGTGATTTTGGAAGTGATGAAAATGATTAATCATGAGAAAAATAAGCAAAAACAACATGACAATAAAAAATATTGATGGCCGAAAAATGGCCTGGGTGGTCGTGCCTTGTGTTGCAATTACAGTGGCCATTTTGTTGAATTAGATGGGAGTCTAGGTCAATCAGTACAAAAATTTGCCCTTTGAGTTTTTGAATCATGGTGTCGTTTTGAACGATTTTACACCCTGTTGACTTGGTTTTTGCACATTTTCGTTTATGAAAGAGTTATTTTTGTAAACCAGTCAGGGCAACTTGAACTCAGTCAAAACTGATCTTATTTCTTTATTTCTATCTTCTTGACAAACGAACACACGGGTGATATAGAGAAAAAGGAACATAGTGTGGGAGGTGGGCAGATGGGGATGGGAAACGAAACGCAAATGCTGGAGCTATTGGATATCGTTCGAATTAAAAATGAGTGATTTTGGAAGTGATGAAAATGATTAATCATGAGAAAAATAAGCAAAAACAACACGACAGTAAAAAATATTGATGGCCGAAAAATGGCCTGGGTGGTCGTGCCTTGTGTTGCAATTACAGTGGTCCTTTTGTTGAATTAGATGGGAGCCTAGGTCAATCAGTACAAAAATTTGCCCTTTTGAGTTTTTTAATCATGGTGTCATTTTGAACGATTTTACACCCTGTTGACTTGGTTTTTGCGCATTTTCGTGCATGGTGATTGTAATTTTATATATATGAGTGATTTTCACGATTGAAAACATATCAACAACATCAAATTGATTTCTTTACATTCAAGATCTAAGATCAAACCGAGTTTTTATAATTTTGTTATTTATTTCCTTTTTTCAAGTTTTGTTTGCTTGACTCAAACTTAGATTAAGGTTTGTTTACTCCTACAAACTATTTGCATAAAAGCCTTCAAACACTTACCCTGGTGGCGGCAAATATTGTTTGAGGACATCAACTCATAATTGTGTGCAATTTCATTTTGGAGACTTTTTGTTGTTGGTTTTATTTTCGTTCTTCATCAACTTTGTACAACAATCTCAAACGATATCTTCAACATGAAGAACGAGACAACCATAGCTACGATAAAGATGATGTATCAAGATCTTGTGAGGTTTGAAATATTCAACAAGTCGAACTTTACAAGATGGAAAGACATGTTGAAGTTTATTCTTACAACCTTGAAGATCTTTTATATCTTAGATCTAGACTTGACAATATAGCCGGAACCAACCCCAAATGACACCGACGAAACAAGGACGGAAAAGAAGAAGAGAGAAGATGATGATGAATTGATATGTAGATGACACATTCTAAACGCTCTCTCTAATCCCCTATATGATCTCTACTCAAATAAATCCTCAACAAATGATCCATGGAAAACATAGGAAACCAAATACAAGACCGAGGAGAAAGGTACCGAAAAGTTTCTTATTACGAAGTATTTTGCTTTCAAATTTTTCGATAACTTGCCTTTGTTAGGACAAGTCCATGAGTTGCAAATAATTGTCTGTAAAATGAAGGTCGTGAAGATTGATCTTCCCGAAACCTTCCAAGTTAGTATAATCATTGAGAAATTGTCATCTTCATGGTTATAGGAAGAAAATCCTCCACAATTTCCAAAATTATTCTTTGGAAGAAATTCAAAAACATCTTCGAATTAAGGAAGAGTCAAGGGTACGAGATGGAAATGAACATTCTCATGAGGAACTTCCAAAGCTCATGTTGTTAATCAACCAAACAAATACAACAAGGATTCCAAGAGGATAAATTCCACAAACCCTAACAAAGATAACAAGAACAAAAAGAGATTCAAAGTTTTTTGTTAAGTGTGTAGTAAATCCGGACATTATTCTCAGGATTGCAAATATTGCAAGCAACCAACGCAAGAAGGCAAAGTAAACTCTATTGACAACATTATTACTACTGTGAGCATTGTGAATTAGGTCAAAAGAAAGGTTCAAAGATGGTGATATGATACTTGTGCCACCAGACGTGAGTGTTATGCTAGATCCCTTTTCAAAATCTATCAAGAAGCGGTGACGAACATATTCAAATGGGGAATGAAGTTCAATCAAGGATTGTTGGCAAAGGAAGCATAGACTTACAATTCACAGCCGGCAAGAAGATCATATTAATAAATGTATTGCATGTACCAGATATGAATTTAAATCTTGTAAGTGGTCATTTGTTGGGAAAATCTTAAATTAATTCACGTATGAGTCGGTCAAACTTATGCTTTCCCAGAAGGTGTATTTGTTGGAAAATGTGATTTTAGAGATGGAATTATCAAATTTTGTACTATTGGCAATAATATTAATAAAACTACAAATTTAACTTATGTTATTGAATCTATTTCTTAATGCCATGATAGACTAAGAGATGTTAGCTTTTCTACTTTAAAAAGAATTATTAAAATCAAAATGATTTCATATGAAAACATAGAATATAATAAATGTAAATTATGTGTTAAGTCTAAAATGATTAAAAAATATTTTCATAGTGTTGAAAGAAATATAGTTTGTTAAACTTGATTCATTTCGATATATTTGAATTAAATGGCGTTAACTAGAGGAGGTAATAGATACTTCACAACATTTATAGATGATCATTCTAGCTTTTGCTATATCTACTTAATGAAATATAGGATGAAGCATTTAACATGTTTAAGATATACAAAGTCGAAGTAGGAAATCAATTATATAGAAAGATTAAAATTCTTATTAAAAGGGATATGGTAGGTGAATATAATCTTTTTTTTTTTTTTTTGTGAACAACTGGCATAATATATCAATGTAATGCACATAAGACACCCGAATAAAATGGTTTGGTTGAGAGAGGAAAAAAAAAGACACCAGTTGAAATGATGAATGCTATGTTATTAAATGCTAAGTTGCCACCTAATTTATGAGGTGAAGTTTTATTAAGTGAGTGTCACATAGTTAATAGAATTCCTTTTACAAAAAATTTAAGGTTTCTTTATATGAATTGTGGAAAAGGAGAAAATCGAATTGATTATTTCAACGTGTGGTGGTGTCTTGTTTATAGTAAGAACACGGATTTTAAAATGACTAAATTGAGCCTAGAGGGATAAAAAAAATGCGCTTTTATTGGATATACCTAAAATAACAAGGCATATCGTTTATTAAACTTGGAAACCAATGTTGTTATTGAATCACGTGAAGTAGAGTTCTTTGTGAATACATTTTTTCAGATAATAATTATTTAAAGGGACCTCAAGTGAAGGTTCCTAGAACTTATCAAGAAGATTGCGTCATCTAGAGATGGCACATTTTGGAAGGAAGCTGTAAATGATAAAATTAATTCAATAATGTCAAAAAACACTTGAGA
The DNA here is from genome assembly GCA_903798365.1 of Fraxinus sp. 1973-6204. Classification (NCBI taxonomy): domain Eukaryota; kingdom Viridiplantae; phylum Streptophyta; class Magnoliopsida; order Lamiales; family Oleaceae; genus Fraxinus; species Fraxinus sp. 1973-6204. The sequence continues at coordinate 3,678 of CAIGRR010305992.1, read as the reverse complement.
ATTAGTCGATTTACCACATGGATCAAAACGTATAGGCTACAAATGGGTATTTAGGAGGAAGTACAATACATGTGATACTCTCAATACCTTTAAAGTTAGGTTAGTAACCAAAGGGTATCGACAAAAAGAATGAATAGATTACTTTCACACGTATGCACTAGTTGCACGAATAACATCAATTAGGATTTATTCAATTTAGCTTCAATCTATAATTTGCATATGTATCAAATGGATGTTAAAACGGTATTATTAAATAGGGATCTCAATGAGGAAGTCTATATGAAACAATTGGAAGGATTTGTTCTACCCGAAAATGAGGATAAAGTGTGCAAGCTAATAAAATCCTTATATGGATTAAAAAAGTACCAAAGAAATGGCACAAAAATTTTGACTTAGCAATAATATCTTCTGAATTTAAACATAATAGTGTTGATAAATGTTTATATTCAAAAGTCAGTGATAATCATGTTGTACTTATTTGTTTGTACGTGGATGACATATTGATTGTGAACAATCAAATGCAAGGCATAAAAGAAACAAAGACTTTTCTCTTTTCAACATTCAAAATGAAAGATCTTGGTCAAGTTGATACCATACGAGGTATCAAAGTCACCAAGACTAGTAGAGATTGTATTTTAAGCTAATCACATTATGTGAGAATGTGATTAACAAGTTCAAACACTTGAACATTAAATAGGCTAACATTCCATTTGATCAAAGTCTGAAACGTGTAAAGAATGATGGAAGAGTTATAGCACAACTTAAGTATGCAATTTCTATTGGAAGTCTAATGTATATTGTCCAATGTACAAGACCTGACACAACATTTGCAATTAGTAAACTTATTCGGTATACAAGCAATCAAAGTGAAGAACATTAATGAGTTATCGGGAAGGTTTTTGGTTATTTGAAGAAAACCAAAAACCTAGGTCTCCAATATTTTATGTTTTCGGCAATCCTAGAATGATTTATTGATACTAGTTGGATATCTAGTGTTGGTAAGAATAAATCAACATCAGGTTGGGTAATTACCCTTAGAAGAGATGCAGTCTCTTGAAAAACTAAGAAACAAATGTGTATTACTCACTTAACTAAGGAATTAGAATTTGTAGCATTGGCTAAAATCGGAAAAGAAGTTGAATGGCTTAGAGACTTAATGTACGAAATTCCATTGGCAGAAATGAATAATTATTCATATCCATCTTATGTGATAGTCAAGTCACTTTAGGTAGAGCATACAATGAAGTGTGTAATGGTAAGTTTAGACATGTGAGTCTCTAAGACATGACTATGTGAGGAAATTAATCAAAGATAGAATAATTTCGCTCACTTATGAGAAGTCAAATGATAATTTGTTTGATCCGCTCACGAGAATTAGTGCAGGCAACAACTAGTAGGATAGAGTTAAAACTCCGTAACTAAATCTATCAATGACGGTAACCTTACCTGACTATACTAACAAGTATATTTCGGGTTCAAAGGGTAACAAGTCATTCGATAACTGGATAGATTCATCACTTATTTTTTTTCTTTTAAACCCTATCCTAAGTTAAGTGTTGGTTGTCACAAATAGGAGGATTGAGTTTTTAGAACTCTTAATAAAGTTCAGATCAGTGGAACAAGTATCTCTAAAAGTGACAAAGATACTGCAAAAACTTTACATATATAAACTTCGAGATGGTGATGCTTTAATAGAGAGTTGAAGTTTTTTTCTTAAAATTTTATTAAAAGGATAAGCGCAATGTCATAAAAATGTTAAATGAATTGTGTGGAACCTGGAATACTTAATACTTGTGTGTGTGATTTAACCAGTATCATCACAATGAATAATGGGCTCAAAGTTTTCATGCAACCTAGGATTTTGATGATTACTTTGTGAGATTTATAATAAGGTTGGATTTAAATCGAAAGATATCCATACTTTATGCATAAGTGTCGTTTAAACCAGAGTTTTTACCCATTTTATATTCGAACAAGTGGGAAATTGTTGGATATTATTCAAATTAACAATGAGAAGTGGTTTTGGAAGTGGGTTAACCATGAGAAAAACAAGCGAAAACAAAACGATAACAAAATAGGTGAATGCCAAAAAATATCCTGGGTGGCCTTGAGTGGTCACCCGGCCTTGTGTTGCAATTACAATAGCCATTTTGTTGAACGGACGGGTGCCTGATTTTTCTGCCCAGTACAAAAATTTGTCCGTTGGGATTTTGAATTCTGATGTTGTTTTGAAGAGTTTTACACCCTTTTCACTTGATTTTTGTACCTTTTCGTATATCATGATTGTAATTCTATATATATGAGTGGGAAATATATAAATAAAATGACCACAATTTTAGGTTTTCAAGAATTTATAAATTCAACGCTTTGATAGAGTAAAAGATACTGAATGGGACGGATCTGCCGGTTCACCAATCGATGGTTCTAGAACCGCAATACATTTCTTATGTACTAGGTACTATATTGGATTTGAATTAGACTTTGAAGGAACGTATCGAGGGAGAATTTGATTTGATTAGACAATGTGTGGTTGGTTTTCATGATTGAAAACATATCACAAACATCAAATTCTTTCCCTTATAACCCAAATGACACCGGTAAANACTTTGAAGGAACGTATCGAGGGAGAATTTGATTTGATTAGACAATGTGTGGTTGGTTTTCATGATTGAAAACATATCACAAACATCAAATTAATTCTCTTACATCCAAAATCTAAGATCAACCCAAGCTTTATAATTTTGTTCTTTAGTTCATTTTTCCAAATTTTGTTTGCTTAATTCAAATTTGAATTAAGATTTTTTTAATCCTACAAACTATTTGCAGTAAAAGCCTTCAAGCACTTACCCTGATGACGAGAAACATCATTTGAGGATGGCGATTCATAATCGTGTACAAATCTTCCATTTTGGCGATTTTTTGTTGCTGGTTTTATTTCGTTCTTCATCAACTTTATTCAACACTAATCTCATTATTATATTGGGAAAATTAAATCAAATCTGTTTTTCCCTTTGAAATAGACGAAAAAGGGTTGTTTGATGTTATCCCCCACAACGAAAAAGGTGTCTAAATATGCCTTTCACTTTATCTTTTATTACAGGGCAAATAAAATTTATCCAGTCATATCTAACGAAAAAATGTTTTAAGCCATTTTAAAGTTAATTGTCGAATATTTTTCGTTTTCAAAATTCTAAATTAGTTCACTCAAACTGAAAAATTATATCGATCTTATTAAAGGCAAATGTACTCTTAAAAATAAAAATATCGACGCACTAAGAGCATATTAAGTAAGACTGATTAAGTCGTATTGGATAATGATAAAAGAGGAAAAATAAAAATCACTTGTCATATGTCCAAGTCTTGTAGTGTACTATGTATTATATACGAGATTATGTAAGCATGAAATGCTAAGTACAAATGTGATCACGAGACTCACATTATATGACTTGAGGTCACGAAATTATGTAAGTTTGAATTGCCAAGCACAAATGCACTCCATAGGATAATCAAGCTCACACGACTCACTTTATGTGACATGAAGTCATGAGATTATAGAAGTATTAGGTGCTAAGCACATATACATTGAATAGGGTAGTTTTGCTGGATCGGGCTGCTAGATAGGGGTTCGGGCAAAGCTTTTTTTTTTTCTCTCCTTTTCAATTAATGTTATTTATTAAC
>CAIGRR010305985.1:0-10813 GCA_903798365.1 Fraxinus sp. 1973-6204 | reverse complement strand
AAAAAATCATTCTTTTTAGTTTATGAATTTCTGTTGGTCGTTATATTATTTAAAATGTATTAAAAAAATGAATAATGTTATTTGTATATTATTGGGTACTGTACAGATATTATATTAGATGGTATCAATAATTGTTTACTACGGTCAACAAGGTGAAGACTACTTAAGAAGCACTCTACGTAGAACACCCCATGATGGTCGTCTGCCACTACAAGGCTATCTACTTGCATATTAGGCCGTCTACCACTCCAGGGTTCTCTACTGGCATGCAATGTTGTCTACCACTACAAGACCCTCAATCGCATGCAAGGTCATCTATCACTACAAGACCCTCTACTGAATGCTAGGCCATTTATCACTCCAAGGCCCTCTACTTGCATGCAAGGTCGTATACCACTACAAGGTCATCTACTTGCATGATAGTCCATCTATCACTACAAAGCCCTCTATTTTCAAGCAAGATCGTCACCCCACTACAAGGTGCTCTACTTGCATGTTAGGTCGTCTTTCACTACAAGACCATCTATTTATAAGCAAGGTCGTCTACCACTACAAGGTCATCTACTTGCATGCTAGGCCGTCTACTACTGCATGACCCTCCACTTGTATGCTAAGCTGTCTACTACTATGAGGTTGTCAACTAATACGAGGCCAACACAATACTTAACCATAAAAACATCCTTGAGTTGGATGGCAACAGTTCAACGGTTATAATGGACACAACCAATTGTTGGATAAGTGGAGGTCCTCCACTCAGAACGTAGGGGTGATCGGAGATGCTACGTGGGACACGTGGCACGATAACTGTCCAACAGTTATATGGCTCAAGTCACTTATAAGTACTCTTAAGGCGAGACATGTATGTGTCTAAAAAATTTGGCTATATGTATACACATTTTATCTTTTCTTCCTAAGTTTACGTTTTTAAAATTTCTTATTAATTCTCACGCCGAAGGTAAAACATGGGAGAAAGCCACAACCTCATTTCGCAGGTAACATTTGTTCATCGGAGTAACGGAAACACCTTGCACTATCGGAAGGCACTGATGTTTGTTTCATAACCATTTCAAGACAGATGACATGGAAGAGATACAAAGAAAAAAAAAAGACAAAAAGAAAATAAATTCAGTTATTATAGTTTATCTTGCTTCCATGTCATATATATGTATAACATTATATACACAATGATTTATAGATAGTATTACTCTTAAAAATTACATATTCTTTCGGGGAGAAAGGAGATGTCTCCCACTCGTTTGAAATTGCTTTAGATATTTTGAACAAGTAGCTTTGAAATACATGAAGTTAGTTATGGCGCGTAAATTTGAAATTAAGATCATTCTGTTCATCATAGTTGATATTTTTCACAATCTAGTGTCTACCTAAGACTATAGAGTTATGATTGTTTGTACAATGATCTTATTACATGTACATCAAAATTTACATAACAGATTACATAATGTCACATGTCGCTCTACCATTTGCCGTTTAAAATACAATCAGCTTTTTTATTCATTTTTTCCTCAACATCATATTATGTAATCCATTATGTACAAATAGCAAACCATCGACATACTTTTAATTTTTCTAGTTTATGTTATTTGGTACTTGATGTTTCCGTGTATATGCTATAATTATTTGATTCATTACTAATTTGGATAAGTGTTATGAATAATTCTTCATTACCAGGGCAATGGTTCACAGGGGCCTGTAGGGGTGGACCTACATGTATTAAAAAAAATAGCGTGGGGCTCACCTGTGTGTGTTACCTGGCAGGGACCTGTGAAACTAGTCCATGTACACCAAGCGTTGTTCAAGTGATATTCGACACTATTTGATTGTTCGCCTAGTACTTATTGTACATCCAAATACTTCATTGAATTGTCAAGATTCTACGAAAGATTTATAAATAGTCTAATTTATAAATAAATAAAAATGAGTGATGAAATATTTATTCACTTTGTCCCACAAAGATATTCTTATTGCCATTTCCATTTTCATACAGAATAAGAAAATGTAATTAATATAATTAGAAATGTAAATTTTTCTTACATTTTTCCTAATATTCCCCTACATTAAATAATGGTTTAAAAAAATTAGTTCATATTTATTGATTACAAGGCAAATTGAATAAGGGCATATTAGAAAACTAAGAAATCAATTATACTCTGAACGAGGAATGTGGTCAATAATTTGGGATACATGAAAAGAAAAACAAGTTTATCTTTATGGGACGGATTAGATAGAGTTGTAATTATCGGTACATTGAACTATGTAATTGAAAATGAAGTTTGACAATTTATAAAAGAAAAATTGCAGTAGTGATCCCTAACCTTTTCAATTTTGCAGAATTTATCCTAACCTTCATTTTGTGCTAGTGAAGGTCCCTAACCTTTCATAAATATGCAATTGAGTCCATTTGAACGAAAACCGTCCACTTTTTCGTTAATTGACCAATAAATGAAAAGTTTGATTCATTTTGACCAAATTAAAAAGGGAAAAATGGTACTTAGAGTGTGTTTGGTGCACATTAAAATGAGAGAATGCATTTTTTTGAAGTGATGTGATGAGAAATATGTGGTTGAAAAAGAAGGCAAAGTTATTGATGTGATGGAAAATATTATTTTATTGAAGAATGTGTGGTNTTGCAGCTGCAGTCTCTAACATTTTTGATTTTTACAGATTTTATCTTAACCTTCATTTTGTGTCAGTGATGTCCTAACCTTTCATAAATATGCAGCTGGAGACTGGAAACCGTCCATTTCTTCATTAGTTAACCAAAAAAAAAAAAAATCTGATCGATTTTGACCAAATTTAAAAGTACAAAATAATACTTAAAATTTTTCTCATATTAAATAAGTTATTTAATTAAATTAAAAACCAAAAAATAAATATAAATATATAAATCCCATCCCTAAATCAAAACCTATTTTCTTCTTCTTCTTCTTCTTCTTCTTCTTCTCCGGCAAGACACTACCACCCGCCGCCACCATCATCGCCAACACAACTCCCTTTCCTTACCACTCCCACTGCTTGTGCTGGCACCCCCTATAGAAAAAAATAAAAAACACCAAGAAATGCCCACAGAACGCAGAACACCATTACCACCGCCACTGTAATAGAATTCTCTGGCTACAAAAACGCCACCATAACACAAAATTTGTTGAAATCAACAAACCTCACAAGTAAATCGATTCATTTGTCTTTGATTGAAAGCACAATCTCAATAATAGTATAAAAGAAACTTCACGGAATTTTGAACTCAGTACCACTGCTCAATTTCACAGGAATTTCCTCCATCGCCTCAACCTATTCCCTGCTCAATTTCACAGAAAAACCCGAACCCAGCAGCATCGCCCATTTCCCATTTTCTCTGCACAACAAGAAGCTTTCGAATTAACTCCCAAATTTATCGAACATGGTTTATTGCCGAAAACTCTACATATGGGACTTGAGCAATTCATTGTGAAATCCAATTGATGCTATAATTCTTGAATTCGGCCATTGGTAGCAAAGATGAAGGATTTTAGGAGATGAGATAGGATGCAATAGGGTGGAGGATTTAGGAATGGGGCAGAGTATCCTTTTTTTTTTTTAAGGGCGGGGTTTATATATTTATATATTTTTTAAATTTAATTTAATAATTTATTTAATAAAAAAAATATAAAGTACCATTTTACTCTTTTTAATTTGGTCAAAATTGATCAAATTTTCATTTTCTGGCCAACTAACGGAAATGTGGACGATTTTTGTCCAAATGAACTCAAGCTGCATATTTATGAAAGGTTATGGACCTTCACTAGTACAAAATGAATGCTAAGGTAAAAGCTGCAACAATTGAACTTATTGGATACAATTTTCGCATTTATAAATTATTAATTTACAAAGATGTCCAATGGAGGTTTAGCCCATGTTTAGTACAATTCTTCAATTTTTTTTTTCTCAAACTCATTGTTAACGTTGCACTCTCTTATCTCATGTTTGACACTCATTCTGTTTCTCTTTTTTTTTTTCTTTCTTCATTTTAACCACACATTTTATCAATAAAATAATATTACACATAAATTCAAAAATTCTCTTTATTTTTTAACAAAACATTTATCCATCAATCACTGTTCCAGAATTTATTATTTCCTTAAAATGAGTGTCAAACACAGGTCAATAAAATCATTTTGCACATGTACTCGTAACTTGTCCTACTTTTTAATTTCACAATTTTCGAAAAATCCGTGTATGATTTCCTTACGTGTCCGAATCTGATTACGTTTCAGAATATGTACAATGATGGGTTCGCATGACTTGATAACTTCGAGGGTCTGTATAAAATGCTGTACCGTCGATTCACGTTCTTGTCCACGTTGACGGTATAGAATCATTAGATGCAAAATATTACAGTTCACCGCGTTACACTGAATTCATCGGTTTATTAGTATTTAAAAATCGTCGCTCACTTCGAAAGTGTCACAGTGCACAGTACAGTCCTTTTCGCACTTTTCGGGGAAAAAAAATTGAAAATATCTATTAATTAAAATAAACCAAAATCAAGCGTTTCATTTTCTTCTCCGGCGTGCTTAGCCGGAAAAATTTTGCCCTTAGATCACTGCAGGTTAATCATCCGGTAGAGGTAATTTTTTTGATATAAAAAATGAATTGTTCTCTCTCAGTGCTGACTGCTGAGTGCTCCATTTCTTAGGGTTAGCGCTAATCTCTGTCTTGGTCACGCTCTTCTATTTTTCACTATCATTGATCGTTCAATGCATATAATTTTGTTCAATGTATGGATTAAAAATATGTTTTCTCGTTTTTCTAAAATTGATTGTCGGGGGTTTTAGGTTCTTATTGAGTGAAAATGAGTTTTCAAGTTGAATCGATTTTTAGTTTTGATGGACCACTCAATGCAGAATTTCTTCCCCAGTTTTTTTTTTTTTGAAGACTGATATCAAGTTTTTTGATTTTCTATATTGTTTTAATTTTTCAATATTCCTGCACGCGGCATTGGCAGACAGCAATAAAACGGCTCCTTAAAGCTGCACAGGTGTTTCAGGGAGGAGTTGATCAGATGAACATTTTCCCTGATCGAAGATAAAGTGAAAAATGGTAAAACTCCGAATTCGATTTAGAAATTGATGTAAACATTTTTAAAAAAAAAATTAAAGGCATAATTTTTCATGCTTGTCTTTTATGTATGGAATTTTTCTACGAATCACTATCTGGTGCTATTAATTAATTTGATTTTTACGCTCCCTCTTTACTGTATCGGGTCTTTGAAACTTCACTGTGCAGTAACTTTCTCGTCCTGGATTAAGGCTTTAAAATCCAGTTTGTATACAAATTCTGTGGGTAGTTTGATTAATCATTTGGGTGGTAAATCTTGGTTTTTGTTATTTGGTAATTTGATCTAATTCTTTTTGAAAGTTTGAGATGTAATGTCTGATTGAAGGATTTTCCTTTGATATTTATGAATTGGTAGTTTAATATATCAATGATGTATAATTTCCTGATATCCTCACATGTTCGATCCACAGTTCAGTAAAGTCACACAGAAAATCACTATGTGTAGGCATTCATGTATCAGACCATGTATTAGTGCATAAATTGGTATACACACACAGACACCAGTTATAGATGGGTCAAAGATGGCTCTAGTATCTTTCTGTTTCTTTCTGATTTATAATGTTAAAGTCCTTTCCTTTGGCTTGTTGTAATATCCTATGCTGAGGCCCAAGGAAATTTAAATGCTGCCAGTAAGTCTATCTTTGTACCGTGTTCCTATCTGGGAGCCTGTTTGCCATGTGAACACATTGATAATTGATCTTGGTAAGGATGTAAATGAGATTGTGACAATAAAGGTAAAAACGAAAAAATGTATGATGAATCATCAATCCTGTTCCATAATGCATACACTGTAGAAAGAATTTGAAAAAGCAAATTTTAGGTTGCTTGGTAAGCTCCAATTATGTTCACTTATTGTCTTCTATATTATATCATTTAGTGTTTCTGCCTTTGTTATGATATTTTTTATTTGTACATGTGATCCATGTGTTGTATTACTGAAATTATTGCTACTAATCTGAAATTATTGAGTTTTCTGCACACGTGAACATTATGTGTGCACTTTTTACCTTATATTAGTACACGTGGATGGAATTTTTTGCTAGCATGGGCCCCCTTTAATTAATGTATATTCCTTGTACACGGGGTTTCCCAGTTCGATTTAATAAATTCATCGAGACTTATCATGGTTTTCCAGCAATCATTCCTTCTTTGATCTTTCGAACACTTGTTGAGTATCACAGTGTCGGACATTAGTTTCTCATGGTGTAAAGTGTCATGCTTGAAGTACTGAATAAAATTTGCTGTGGAGGGAATTCTCAGGTAGAATATCAGAGGGTGCTGCAAGGACGTAAATTCTTATTTCATGTATGGTAGAGTTGTTCCTTATCAGTCATCCTTATTCTTGTTCTTCTCTGCCACCTCATTTTCTTCCATACTGCTATCCCATGTTTAAACTTTCATTTTCAACTGTATAGTGTTGCCAGGCACAATTGCTTCTTAACTTCTGAATTTTCTGCAATGGGATGGCCTCTTTATTTGATTTAACAAAGTTTGAATCCCTGTATTTATGAATCTTGAATTTTCTCTGTTAAAGGAATATCTGTAAGTTGGATTATACGATTTTCAGATAGCATGCTTGTGTTACAAAATTATAAACTCTTCTTTATTTTCATTTTATCCACATTCCTAATATTTTCTTTATCGCCCTTCTTTGTCATATATGGATTTTATCAATATTCCTTTTGGATAATATTTAGTAACTTCATCAATTGTACCATGTTCACGTCCCATCCTTAAATCCCAAGTGCCAAAGAAATGAATTAAGGTGTGAGAAGGTCACATGGCAGCAAGTGGCACGACATTGTTATCATGACTTTAGTTTCTTTCACTAATATAATTTTGACAGTCCTTTCAGAATAAGAGTATTTGGATGTCCCGTGACTATGGCACTTTGGCTGATGGAGAGATGGGTTATGACACTTCTTCTAGAATTGAGCAAAAGCGTGCTCATCAGTGGTCTATGGACACATCTGAGAAAGAGCTATTCAGCAACAAGAAGCAAGCAGTACAGCCTGCTAGCAACAAACCTACTTTAGGAGCTGTAAACATGAGCATGTCCCTGTTGGGCAACAGTCCCAGTTCTGAGTCAGGTCAGATAAGCGACTGCCTATTAGGAACCCAGCCTCTCGGGAGTTCCAATTTTGCAGATAAGAATGCATCCCTCTTTATTCCTGGGGATCTGAATATGGGAAAGAATTTTGTGGATCAGGTAGATAATGATTCGTCCATATGTTTATCGATGTTTTGTGATGTGGAAGCTCCCTTGTGTCTGAATACTGGCGTTAGAAAAGTAAAAGTCAACCAGGTTGTCTCGGAGAATCACCTGTCTGAATTTGTGGGGAAATCCTTCAACCCTGGAGACAAAAATAAAATGATTAGTCCCATCTTTCACAGGACAGTTAATGACGTGTCACTTGCACCAGCTTACAATACTGGAGATGGAAGTACCATTGCAGTGGATCCTGCCTTCTGTAAGACAGATGAAAATTTTATTTCAGTGGGACAGGCCTCCAACAAGAGAGATGGCTATTTCATGCTAATGGGTCATCATTATGATGGGATAGATAACAATCTGTTGTCTATTGGTCAAGCCTTTGACAAAAGGAATTACAATTTTACTTCAATTGGGGAACAGTGTGAGAAGGGAAATGGCAATTTATTGTCAATTGGCCCTAATTACTTCAAGGGCCAGGACAATTTCAATGCAATGGATGCTTTCTACAATAAAGCAAATGAAGAATGTTTGTCAGCAGGTCCTACTTATGATAAAGGGGTGATAGATAGTACATCAATAACTTTAATTCATGGTCAGCAGGATGCTACTGTTGCATCACTAGGAACTGTCTACAATAATGGAAATTCCAGTTTCCTATCAATGGGTCAAAACCGTAATAATGGAAAAGGCGCTACTACATCTTTTGGGGGCTTCCAGGATAATCCTGATGAAAGTGATCCTTCTGGCAGGCCCATAAGCAACCATGATGGTTTACTAAATCAATTCTCGGTTCAACCTTCAGAGGAATTAGGACAAAAAGGTTCTTTGAAGTTCCCAAGTACTACCATTGTTTCAGCATCTACTTCCAGGACAGGTAGCACCCCCAAGAATAAGGAGCAAAAGACAACTAAAAAGGTCCCTTCAAACAACTTCCCTTCAAATGTTAAAAGTTTGTTATCGACTGGTATACTTGATGGAGTTCCTGTGAAATATGTTTCATGGTCAAGGGAGGTGAGTTCTGACAGTCTCTTGTCTTCCATTCTGTTCGAGGGTTTTTGCCTTGATCACAATAATATTTGTGCATGCAGAAGAATCTTCAAGGAGTGGTAAATGGGACTGGTTACTTGTGTGCCTGCAAGGAGTGCAAGTTTTCCAATGTAAACGTTACTGATACCTCTCACTGATAGTTCCATTTGTATTGTTCAAGGTGTCGTCATCCAGCGTACTAACATTCTATTCCCAACTTATATTATGCAGGCTGTTAATGCTTACGAGTTTGAGCGTCATGCTGGTTGCAAGACCAAACACCCAAATAATCACATTTACTTCGAGAATGGAAAGACCATTTATGCAGTGGTCCAAGAACTGAAGAGTACCCCTCAGGACATGCTCTTTGAGGCAATAGAAAATGTTACTGGATCTTCTGTAAACCAGAAAAATTTCCGTACTTGGAAAGGTGATTATTTTTAATTTCTTTATAGAAGGATATTTTGTCGTTTTATCCCTGCAATGATGAATATGTTTTATAAGTCTGCACCTAAGATGCTCTTTCCTCTCTTTCCCTTCTCAGCTTCTTATCAAGCTGCAACCCGTGAACTTCAGCGTATTTATGGAAAGAATGAAGTGGCCGTGCCATCCTGATAAATCTGGCGGCCAAATTTTGGAGGTTGGTTTACAGCTGATGTGCATGTAGCTTGTGTACATGACCATGGGAATTATACAACTTATATGGAGCATTAGACTCATTAGGAATTGAATGCTGATCAACAAATTTTGCTTTTTGAACATTTTAGTACCGTTCTGTTTTCTTCTGGGTATGATATTTTGTCTGAAAAGTAAATGCTTTTTTACCATAGTAAAATGGTTATTAGAAGTAGATTTTGTTTCTGCAAAAGATTTGGTTTCTTATTATTTGGGCGTCTGAAAATTAATATCTTGAGCTTGAAAGCATTTGGTTGATTACACTTTATTGAAGGTGCAATCCCAGAGTCTGTCCTAAAATTGTCAAGGCTTGAGTAATTACGTGCAGAGTGCACTGTCGATTGTATGGCATATGCATCTGCTATAGATTGTAATGACACAAAATCGATACAACTTGAATCTGGAAATAGGGTGTTCACTCTGGCAATTTTAGAGTATCATGAGAATTCTTGGATATAACTGCTATTCTGTTTTAAATGATAGAATGCCGTGGTCTCTTTGTTAGACAAATTAACTTTCAAGAAAGACAGTGGATGAAGTGCCTGCTTCTCGGTTGTTTTTCAAGTTTTTTGATGCTGCTGTGCATGACCAGGACATTGTGCATAAAGTGTGCAGATTTGGGGATTATGCAGGTTGTTGAGTCTGACTGTATTTACTGGTACAGGAGTAGGAAATTTTTTAGTTTTTACCAACGAAGTAGTTGGGTGACCTCTAATATCTATAAAGCTAAATTTCAGATATTGTAAAATTCTGGTGGATCACAGTGTTTCTAGGACAAGAAGTAGGACAAATAATGTCATTCTGGCAGATATTAGTCATGACCCAAATATTTTGTTCTTAGTTTAGTCATTTTGCCTTTTGGAAGTGATCAAAAGACGTTGAGGCACTACCTAGAAGCTTTTTAGAAGACATCTCAAAAAACTCTATGAACTGGGATGTTATTTGTATGCTTATGTCTTTCTTCTTTAATCTTACTATCTAGTTGAGCACTTCAAACATGCATGTTTTATTAGTTCGAGTAGGGATCAAAAAGAGGAAATCACATGGAGGCAGGTTTTTTAAGTTTAAAGATTGTTTATACAAAAATCAAAAATCAGGTCATAATTCCACATTTTAATATTAATAATGATATTATAAAATTAAATTAATCTATATACTCACCACCCTACCTTCATCCACCCCCACCACGTTTCATTTCCAAACCCTAATTACTTTCTCCTTTCCCTTTTCTCTCTATTTCTCCCTTTTCTCTCTTCTTCCTCTTTACCACTTACACCATTGAAGGCACCGTCGGAGATGATGGAGAAGCAAATCTTCAATCGTCTTCTTGAAGTTCTAGGCCACTTCAATCTCCGAACCCAGATTTGTGTTGCGGACTAGGATGAGGTGGTGGCCACATCAACAGCTGCTTCTCCGATGCCTCCACTCCTAAGACCTTGGCGCAGTACGGTGGCGGCCATCATCAATAGCCGCTTGTCTGAAAATTTACATATTTTGAATGTGAGATTGTTAATGGAGGGATTCGGTATTTGAAGATTGACGCCATCTTATTTTGGATCTGGTTTTTCGGTGGCTGTGCAGTATTTTGGATTTGGTTTTGCAGTGGCTGTGTAGTGATTTTGGGATGGTGTTTGCAATTGTTGGTGGTGGTGCTAGCTGTGGCGGTGAGGCAGTGGTGCTGGTGAGATGGTGGCGATGTTGGCAGCGTTGGTGAAGCTGCGATGGTGGTGGTATGAGGAGATGGTTAAGGTGGGAAGGGAGAAAAGTGTTTGCGACCAATAA
>CAIGRR010305964.1:0-10878 GCA_903798365.1 Fraxinus sp. 1973-6204 | reverse complement strand
GAAGTGATTGTTCACGGAGGTCGCAACAGATATCGACGGGCAATTTCGGTTTAGGACATCGTGCTGTCACGAGACTCGATCAGTCGTAAGTTTTTCTGCACTTTACAGTATTGCAACTAATAAATTTTCTAACAATTTCATCAAAGGTATTAGATTATAAAACATCAGGAAGGTAGAATTTGTTCTTGAAAGGTGGTGTACTCGTAGTTCTTGTGATTAAAGAGAATGTCAACCTCAGTTTAATTAAAATGTTATGCTCTATCGACAAACAGTTCAATAGTAGACTTTTAACGAAAGAATAAATAAATTTAGTTTATACATGAATAGAATTGTTGAGAATTTAATTTAAATAAATTTTGTCTCTTCTTTTAATCGTTTATATTTTTAAATTCAACACATTTATAAATTTCAAATATGAGGATATCATCATATAATCCAAATTATAGTGGAAGAGACTTTCAATGCCATAATTTATGCAGAATGTCATTCAAAGCAATAATTGAAAATTTTGATGGAGGATCATTATATCAGCATAAATGATTATTAAAATGTAATTAAATCAAGGTGGATAACAAAACGTAATGGGCATCCAAATTGCTTGCGGTTGGAGATTAGCCAAAACCTAGAGTCCCAATTGCTTCACATTTTTTTTTTATTATTTTTTTATGACTCGGGTGTTTGAGTTTCGCCCGACTAATTCTGAGGAGTGGCGGTCTTCTCCCCTAGTTCGCCACCCGAGTAAATTCGAATGCTGTTACAGCTTATAAAACATGAGCCAAACATTCGATAAGCGGTTTTCCTCCTTGTAAACCTCTCTTTATTACGTACGGACATGACCCCATGGGCGACTAAGCACACCATAATTTTGCCACCACATGACATATGTATTCCAACATGAATGTTGTCTTTCAGCTGCTGCATGGATTCGAACCTCTGATGCTATGTAGGGAACCTTTATATTTTACCATTGCACCATGCCCATGGGGTCATTGCTTTACTTTTTAACTAGATGTCAAGTGGCATTAGGGCAGCAGACACCAAAAGTGACCTAAAATAATTGTACGCTCAACTCTACAAGTCGCTTATTGGAGCATATTTAGCATATCATATTAGATTGTACGCCAACATATAAAATTTTGAAAAGACGGCAATACCTTCTTCGATACGTGATCGAGGTTTACCCACAAATGTAGCAAAGGTCATTTCAGAAAATTTCCATTAGCAAACACCTGGTATGTGGGTAAGAGACGATGGATAATTCTTCACTATAAGTAATTTTTTGAATTAGCATCGTCACACATGCACTAATACTGTCGACTACGATTATGTCCGATTAATCAAAATGCTATTAGTGCAGGATGAGTCCCTGTTACATAAATATCTTGTAGACTTTGACTGCGTTTTGCAATGTTTATCCATCTTCTAATTTAAAATATTTCGTCTTGTCATATGCTGTCAACCCTATTCTGGTTCCACCATTCCCAAACTATTAGTTTAAAATTGTGGGTTTAGATGAAAACAAATTTGAACTCTTCAAGCTTTAACTCAGTCATTGTTTGGCTCCCATTTTGAGGAATTTATAAATTTTGAAATAATGATTGATGGGAGAATGTGTGATTGAAAAATAATGAAAAATTTTAGATTTGTATGTAATATTATTTTATTTGGAGAATGTATGACTAAAATTAAGAAAAAGAAAAATTTTAAAAATTTTAATGGGGGCCAAACAAAGGGTAAAATCATAAATGGCACGAGATGGTTAGCTCACCCAAGCGATAACTAGGAGTATTTGGGGTCCAATTCTTTAAAACTCATTTTTGTTCTCAAACATATTTTCAATTACACGTTCTTCAAATAAAATAATTTTGTACGTAAACCTTATTCTTGCCTTTTAATTTCACATTCTTGGAAAAAAAAATCACTTTTTACAAAATATATTATTCAGAAAATGAGGCTCAAACATGCGCCAAGAATCTTGATTGTCTTCAATTAAACTTTAAAAAGTTTTTTCACTATTAAAAAGTGTAAATTTTTCTTATCAAAATCTTTTTCCATCTCAATTCTCTCTCCCTCTGAATTAAAGCGTTTGAATGACTTTCTTTAGTGAGTGTTTGGTGGGATTAAAATTAGATTTTTAGTAGATTGTAATAGAAGTTTTTTGAAATGTGTGGTTGAAAAACTGTGGATCCATGAAAGATATGATTAATATTGATTGTTTGACTTTGCCTTAAATTATAATCTGATTTTAATTCGAAACAAAGAGGGTCTTAATTTGCTTAACTTCCTATCAACACCAGGTATAATAACAAACCAACAAGCTCGAGTCGGGATTGAAACATATTTGTTCACACTGCGTGTTTACACTAAGTAACACGTCATAAAAGAATTATTCAAAATTGGTTTTTTTTTTTTTTTAAAAAATTGTATAAACCAATTTTTTAATCTGAATAGTATATAGTGTGGACAATTCTATGACGCATTATCGAGGAAGCTGCACTTGACAAAGAAATCCGCAACTTCCACCACATTTTGCCTAACGCGTAGATGACATTCCACAACCGCCTGCACATGTCTTTTGCCCTTTTCCTCTGAATACCATTTAACTAAAACAAATAATAAATGTAACCACACACGGAAAACCTATGCTTCTTGTCGTTTTCTGGTCGAGTCCAATTCAGTTCAATTCCTTATATATGTATACCTAAGGCAACAAACTCTTCGAACTCCCAAACCATTTCAAAAACCCATAAGCAAAATTTCATCTTATCTCAACATGGGAAACTATTTCTCATGCAGTATTATGATTACTACCGTGAAGAGTGCCAAGGCTGCTCGGGTTATGCTTCCAGGGGGTGAAATCCGGCAGTTTCGCGAGCCAGTGAAGGCTGCAGAGCTTATGCTAGAGTCACCAAACTTCTTCTTAGTAAATTCCAAGTCTTTAACCATGGGCAGAAGATTTTCACCTCTATCTGCAGATGAAGACTTGGAGTTTGGCAATTTGTACCTTATGTTTCCAATGAAAAGGGTGAACTCAGTAGTCACTGCGGCTGACATATCGGTGTTTCTGATGGCGGTGAACACCGGGCCTAAGCGGATATCCGGTGGCAACACCATCAGAATATCGCCGGAAGTGGTGGCGCAGACTGCAGTATCGGGCGATAACCCAAGTGAGAATGAGACGGGACTGTCGGGATTCAATTTAGAAGGTGTAGAAGGGATCCCTACAGCAGAGTACAAGTATAGGCACTCAATTTGCAGATCAAGAAAGCCGTTGTTGGATACAATTACAGAAGAACCAGTCTGTGCAAGATGAGAAATTAATTTATCATTAATTCTAGGACTAGGATAGTATAATTAGTAAAACTTTATTAGTTTCAGTTTAATCCCTTTTTAAATTTTTTTTTTTTTCCTTCAGATGATTGTATAAATCTTGTTTGATAAGTATGTATATACTTTTTATGTTATTAAAGAAAGTGATGCAAATGCTGAGGCCCACTGCACCAAATCATGTGACTTTAGCAGTCCAATATTGAAAAGGCTGATTCATATGAATCCAATGTATCATGTTTTAATATATGAGGTTAGAATTTTCTTGGGTTGGTATTGGAACACTTGTTTTGACCAAGTGTAGAAAATTTGAACTTTGAAGCTCTGTGGAGNTTAGCAGTCCAATATTGAAAAGGCTGATTCATATGAATCCAATGTATCATGTTTTAATATATGAGGTTAGAATTTTCTTGGGTTGGTATTGGAACACTTGTTTTGACCAAGTGTAGAAAATTTGAACTTTGAAGCTCTGTGGAGGAAAGGATGAAGGTTGTTTTAAAAAAAAAAAAAAAAAATTTGCCTGATTAGTAATTAGCTATTTTCATATTTCTATTAATTAAAGTCTTGATATTTGTCGAGCTTCTTGAATAATGTTGAATTACTTAACTATGTTTTATTATGCCCGTCTTGAACGCTTATTCTCTAATTTATAGGCATTTTTTAACCGTTATACAATGCAACACTAAGTGTACGTGAGTCTCGTACAAGCTGCATATATTGGTTGTCTCGATTGATTGATTATTTAGCAATTAAAGTAGACAACAAAATGACCCGAGTCATTGGGCCCACAATGCTTAAAAAGGCCAAAACTGTGAAAAACATTCAGCAAAATCCTAAGTCTCAATTAATTGGGCTTAATAGGCAACTAGTTCTGCCCATGATTGAAGGGGAAATTACACACACATTTTTTTTTTTAACTTTTCATCTCAATAATCAAGTACAAAGTTTATTTTTATTTTTTTTAAAAATTAGTTGCACCCCAACCCCAACCCCAACCCCAACCCCAACCCCATCCACCCACCAACCAAAGGGAAATTTGGCCAAACAGCCAGGCTTGACAATGAACTTGAAGAAATGGCCTTTGACCAATATTAAAGAAAAGAAAAAAACTCAAAATACTTTAAATGGAAAAATGACAAAATTGACCTTCAGTTAATAGCAAAATATCACCTAATTTCCCTCATTTTCACCTTGTTTCTTTTCTTCTTCTATCATTGTAAAAACCTATACTCCCAAATTGAATCTAACGATTTCATGGTTCAATGGGGCACGTTGCTTTTCGTTTCTCGTTAAGAAAGGCACTCTGCTAACAGATAAGTGATGCCAGAGGCTTTCTTTCTTTTTATGTTTTTTATCCCATGAAGTTTTTGGGAAGTATATTGAAATATGAAGAAAAAGAAACCAGCAGCTGAGGCACGACAATGAAAGGTAAAAAGGTCCATCACAGAGGGGTCCTGTTGGAGCTCACATTTTCTATTTTTGTTGTAAATTTCGTTGTATAGTTTTTCTCTTTCCACAAATTAGTTATTTTGTAATGATTCTAGATTATTCTTATTACTTGTATATATAGCTGTGAGGACGGATGAATGTAAGATATCCAAGTTCTTTCTTTTCATTAATATAGAAAGGTTCATATCCATTCTTTCTTCTACACTTTCTTATATGGTATCAGAGCCATAGCTATGGCTGACAATCAAAACCCCACTATTGAAACAACAAACCAGAACACAAACACTGAGCAAAGTGCTAACATCAATCTGATATCAAACGTCCATTCTAATGATCCTACCAATCCCAACAGCCCTTACTATATTAGGGGAAATGACAATTCAGGTGCCATATTGGTTACTCATATACTGGATAACACCAACTATTATGCTTGGGCAAGATCCATAAGAAGAGCACTTCGAATTAAAAATAAACTGGGCTTCATTGATGGAAGCCTCAGTGAGCCAGCAGATCCAAGTAGTTTTCTGATGGAACATTGGCTGCGTTGCAATGATATAGTCATCTCTTGGCTTCAAAACACTATGTCAGTTGATATCAAATCACGCACGCTCTATGCAGACACTGCTCGAGAACTTTGGCTGGACTTGGAGCATCAGTTGGGACAGCAAAATGCACCACGAATCTATGAGTTAAAGCAGTCCATTGCTACCATGATGCAGAACGACAATGTTGTAAGTGTGTACTTCTCAAAATACAAAACACTCCTTGATGAATTGATGAACTATGAGTCCATTCCTAATTGCACTTGCAGGGGCTTCAAACCTGTCATTGAAAACCAACAGAGAGACTGGGTGATCAGATTTTTGATGGGGCTAAGTGATTCATATAAGGCGATTAAGGCCCAAATCCTTTTGATCAAGCCCTTTCCCACTTTGAATGAAGTGTACTCCATAATTCAACAGGAGGAGAAAATGAGACAAATCTCAATGGACACTTCCATACCAGAATCCATGGCACTTGCAAGCTCTTATAATGCAACAAGACAGGCTGGGATGGGACAGAGAAAGTATTACTGCACTTTCTGCAAAATGGCTGGACACTCGCTAGAGAGGTACACTAAAGCCAACCCCAACAAATCAGTTTGCAGCTATTGTCACATGACAGGACATTCAGTAGACAAGTGTTATAAGATTCATGGATACCCTTCTTGACATAAGTTACATGGAAAAGGAAAAGCCTATGCAAGCCTAGTATCTTTGCAAGAACAAGGGGATACTGATAACAACAAGCATGTAATTTTTACTCAGGAACAGCATGCACAAATTCTGGCTCTGCTAAAGTCACAAAACGGCAAATGCCTCACAACGTCTGCTGATTCACAAGCTTCCAAAATTTCTGGTATTTCATCTTGTTTATCTGCCATGGTGCCAATTCTAGTAAGAGCCTTAACACACCATGGATAATTGATACAGGAGCAACATATCATATGATCTGCTGCTCCTCCTTTTATTGCAATCCTCCAACAAAAGTATATTACTCAGTTTTCCTTCCAAATGGTGATATAGCTAATTGACGCACACAGGAACTGTAAAAATCACAGAGGATTTGGTCCTAAAAAATGTTCTCTGTGTTCCATCTTTTGTATTTAATTTGATATCAGTCAGAAAATTAACTGAAACTGCCAATTGTTGTCTAATATTCTTTCCTGAAAAATGTTGTGCAGGACCTTTCGACTTTGAAAATGACTGGAATGGGTGAAATGAGGCAAGGATTATATCACTTGTTGCGAACCCAAGCTTCTCCTACAACCTTAATAGAAACCTTCACTTCAAACAGAACTCTTGTGTCAGCTGCCATATCTAGCAACAATAAAGACTTTGATCTCTGGCATTATAGGCTGGGGCACCCTTCCTACTTTAGATTAAATATGTTGAATGTCAAATTTGATCCTAAGCATACTAAGAAACCTTGTTCTATCTGTCCTATGGCAAAAATGCATAGATTACCATTTTCTGTTAGCCATCATAAATCAAAGAAAATATTTGATCTCATACATATTGTGATCTCTGGGGTCCTAGTAGTGAAATTAGTTATGATAGATCCAAGTATTTTCTTTCCATAGTTGATGGTTTTAGTAGGTGCACATGGGTCTACATGTTAAAAGCCAAATCAGATGCCACTGCAGCTTTACAAGGATTTTGTGCTCTAATTAACACCCAATTTCAGTCACAAGTAAAGATTATTAGGACAGACAATGGGGGGGAGTTTGAAATGAAAGAATACTATCACAAAATGGAAATCATTCACCAGAAAACATGTGTGGAAACACCACAACAAAATGCTATAGTAGAAAGAAAACATTAGCACATTTTAAATGTTGCTAGAGCCTTAAAAATTCAAAGCTCTATCCCCATGAGGTACTGGAACGATTGTGTCCTTACAACAGTGTATTTGATCAATAGAACACCCTCACCTTTGCTTAAAAACAAAACCCCCTTTGAGATCCTATTCAAGCACAAACCAGACTACTCACATTTTAGGATTTTTGGTTGCCTTGCTTTTTCTTCGACTTTGGCTAATCACAGAACTAAATTTGAACCAAGAACTAGGAAATGCATTTTTTTGGGATACCCTTTTGGGATAAAGTGATACAAACTTCTTGATTGTGAAACCAAAATAATTTTTATCTCTAGAAATGTTGTGTTCTATGAAGACCAATTTCCTTACAAAGATTGCAGTGCATCTGAAAATGGTAACATAAAAATGTCACAACCCATTCCTACTGATGTTGGAGCAGAATACCACATTCATCCTTTCTCTATTAACATTACTGATGAAGTATTGCCAGATAGAAATGAGGATAATACCCCTACTCAAGAATCAAATAATCATCCTACATAATCGTCTCATCCACCAAACTCTCCAGAAATTGAGCAAGAATTACTTGACAACACCATAAATAATCACCAACCTATGCGTAGATCCTCTAGAAAAAGAAAGCTCCTACTTACCTTAATGACTACATCTGCCATCAAGTCTCATTTCATTCATCACAGGAGTTGGATAAGGACAAAGGCCCTCACATCCCTGGTAAGTTTTTCCTCTCAGTGCTACCATATCAAATCATAGGCTATCAGATAACCACAAAGCTTTCACAACCTCCATAACGACACACACTGAACCTGACACGTACCAAAAGGCATTAGCCTCACCTGACTGGTGCAAAGCCATGAACGATGAAATTGCTGCTCTTGAGATAAATGACACTTGGGTTGTAACGGATCTTCCTCCTAATAAGAAATCTATTGACTGCAAATGGGTATACAAAATAAAGTACAAAGCTGGTGGGAGCATTGAAAGGTACAAAGCTAGACTTGTAGCAAAGGGATACACACAACAAGAAGACCTAGACTACCATGAGACATTCTCACATGTGGCTAAGATGGTAACAATCAGGACCCTACTGGCAATTGCAGCTGCGAAGGGATAGCATTTGCATCAATTCGATGTGAATAATGCATTCTTGCATGGAGATCTAGATGAAGAAGTGTACATGGATATGCCTCCTGGACATCCTAATGCCGGGAATTTAAAAGTATGTAGGCTGTTGAAAAGTATATATGGTCTCAAACAAGCGTCAAGACAATGGTACTCCAAACTTTCAACTTTCATTATTGATGAGGGCTTCATCCAATCGAAGGCAGATTACAGCTTGTTACGAAAGGAAGTGAGAATTCTTTCACTGCCATTTTAGTATATGTGGATGACATAATTGTAACTGGTAATGATATGGACAGCATCAACTACCTTAAAGGGTTACTTGACAAGAGATTCAAAATCAAAGACCTGGGCACATTGAAATATTTTTTGAGAATTGAAGTAGCAAGGTCAAATAAAGGGATTCATATCAGCCAACGAAAGTATGCCTTAGATATTTTATCAGACTCAGGAACAATAGGATGTGTGCCAACAATGATACCTCTAGATCAGAACATGAAGATGTCTAAAATGGATGGAGAAAAGCTTGGTGATCCTAGTATGTATAGAAGACTCGTTGGGAGATTGTTATATCTAACGATTACCAGACCGGATCTCTCTTACTCAGTACAATTATTAAGTCAATTTATGAGTGATCCTCGTACTTCACATCTGAAAGCTGCTAACAAAATATTGAGGTACATAAAGGGAGCTCCAGGACAAGGATTGTTATTCTCTGTCAATTCAGAGTTGCAGCTCAATGCCTACTGTGATTCAGACTGGGGAGCTTGTCCAGATACACGAAGGAGTGTCACAGGGTATTGTGTGATGCTTGGAAGGTCATTGATATCTTGGAAATCGAAGAAGCAAAGTACAATATCCAGGTCTTCAGCAGAAGCGGAGTATAGGGCAATGGCAAATGCTTGTTGTGAACTCACTTGGCTTAGATATTTGTTCAAAGACCTGAGAATCGAGCATCTATAGGCTGCCACTCTGTTCTGTGACAACAAATTTGCTCTTCGCATAGCAGCCAATCCAGTTTTCCACGAGCAAACCAAACACATTGAGTTAGATTGCCACTTGGTAAGGGACAAGATTCAGGAAGGAAGTGTATTTGCTAAGCATCTCAGTAGCAAATTTCAGGTTGCAGATATTTTAACAAAATCATTAAGCTCGTCTCAGTTCTATCAACACATGAACAAGATGGGAATGGTTGATATCCATTCTCCATCTTGCGGGGGGATATTGAAATATGAAGAAAAAGAAACCAGCAGCTGAGGCACGACAATGAAGGGTAAAAAGGTCCATCACAGAGAGGTCATGTTGGAGCTCACATTTTCTATTTCTGTTGTAAATTCTGTTGTATAGTTTTTCTCTTTCCACAAATTAGTTATTTTGTAATGATTCTAGATTATTCTTATTACTTGTATATATAGCTGTGATGACGGATGAATGTAAGATATCCAATTTCTTCCTTTTCATTAATATAGAAAGGTTCATATCCATTCTTTCTTCTACACTTTCTTATAGAGTATGCATAAACTTGCTAATTATTTGTATTTTATTGGTTATGATATTTGTCGTCTGATAATTTAGCAAGTCATGACTTGGGTGTTTATGGTTGTCGATACAAAATTAGTTGTGCTTAAGATCTTTTATTATCAGCTGTAATACATCAAGCTTCTAAATGCCTAAAACATCATTCTTTCATCATGTAGTTTAGTAGTTGTGCTTGGAATATAGTATATTTGAGTTTAAGTTGTTTTGTTATGAAATAAAAGGCAAATCTCGCCATATGTAATAGAAGGACTTTCTTGAATTCTCAATATTAGTTCCATTCTCATCAATTAAATTGCTTAGATAATCAAAATTGTTGAATACTGAATACACAATTATCTGCAATGAGCATTGTGAAGAATCGACTTTGCAATCGGTCTGGGAATGATGGATGAATGATGACTTAGTTGTGTATCTTGAAAAAGATGTATTTGATATTGTCTTATTCGAAATTGGTTAGCTCTTCTCCTAATCCTTTATGATTGAATTTCCTAGAAATTACTCTTGCCTAGATGCTTATGAAACTTAAACTGGTTAATTTAGTTATATTGTTTCTCGATTCTTTATTTCTTTTCCTTCTACTTATTTAGGAAATCAGATTTTTAGCAAAATCTTACACCTCCAAAATATGCACCCAACAGCTGACAGATTTGTTCTCAAACAATGGAACTTTTATATTAAAATTATATAAATGAATGAACTTCAAAATCCTGCAGATTTTCCACAATAATTCATCTCATATATCCACGCAAATCACTATAATTCGTAGTTCTTTTATATTTACTTCCTGCTGTCTCCATCATTAATTATTATTTTCAAAATAAAATTCTCATGCATGATCATAATAGCATGCATATGCCCATGTTCATGTCAACAATGAAAAATTATTTTACTGACTCACACAAGGAGTTTTTGTTGGTAAATCTGTTTATTATTCACCTACAGTGTACGGATCATTAAGTTGGAAACATTTTTTCTTTTATAATCAGCATATAAACTAAAAACTGATGACTAATATCAATCTGAAATCGAAATTGAGTAAAAGAAGAAGTTGAGAAAGCACGTATA
>CAIGRR010305945.1:0-19124 GCA_903798365.1 Fraxinus sp. 1973-6204 | reverse complement strand
TTTTCAAACTATTTACCTTACTTTTGAATTGAGATAAAGAATACATCTTAAATATGAATTTTTCTCATTTTACAAAACTGGACCTTTAGGCCCATGTATCATCATAGTCCAAGGAGAATAAATTGGATAGCCACATGGCATCACAGCCCAACATTATCAAAGATCGCCATCATGACCTATGATATCACCGAGTTTTTTATGTCTCAGTAACCCACTGTCCACATCGACGAGCAGTTTGAAAGAACACAATGAAAATCAATGAACTTTGGCCAAGTATAAAAAAAAAAATGTAAATAGCGAAGACAAAGGACAATTGTACAGGAATCTTTCCCATCTTTTTTATTACTCAACAATGAAATAGGGAATCAAGTACAAGGATCAACACACTTTCATTGTTGTCTCAACACAGTATATATAGTACAAATTTGTATGTACAATTGACGATCCCAACTAACGGTTAGGTGGTTTTCATGCAGTTTTTGTTTTGCACGTAACCAAAGTGTCCCATTTTCAAGCACTAAGCAAACCGCCCTCAACCATCGGTTACATGTCATCCTTGTGCTCATTTTTGTCACAAAAATGTGGGACAACAAGCTCACCACAGACTTGCTGCCAAATCCATGCCGTCATATAATTCAGTATTGCATGTCTTTGTTTCCTACTAAATGCACACACCACAAGTACATTCGTCCATATCAACATGTTGCCTTGCTTTCGTTCCTGCCATGGCATTGTTTCATTGAGTAGGCAACCATCGTGCCATATCCAATTATCTCAAAAGTGGTCTAACGCCTAGGCATTTCAGCCATCGAGGATGACACAGAAATCCTCGGTTGAATTTGTACAATTTTATAGGCCATGGAGGTTATTTCTGTGTCCAGCTTAAAAGTGGGCTGTACTATCCCATCATGAAGCCCAAGATAAGGTGATATATGTCCATTTATCAACCCAGCCCGTTTGTCGCCCTCTGAACCTCACATATCCGGCCTAAATTTTTTAAGGCCCACAAAAATAAAATACGAGCTTGCTAGAACTCAGAGAGAGATAGAGAGAGAGAGAGAGAGAGGGTGGAGAGGGAGAGGGAGTAGAAGAAGAGGAAATTAGAAAAGATGCCGGTAGTGGAGAAGCTGAAAATGTTCGTGGTTCAAGAGCCCGTCGTGGCTGCTTCCTGCCTTATAGCTGGCGTTGGTTAGTATTGCTAATGTATGCGTGTGTTGTATTTTGCTCTAGTAGATATGAAGAATTGATTCCGTTCTTTTGATTTCATAAGATTTTCTGTCTTATACGGCCTACGTTTGTTGGATTGATTCAAATATTAATTTTTCACGCCTATGATTGTGATTTTTTTTTAATGCTTCTCACATTGGATTTTAGCGAATTGAATTTGGATCTCTGAATCATTAATTGCGATGAACTAAGTCGATGTTGAATTGAGATTTTTCTATCTTCTGTTCAGTAGCCCCACATCTATTTTGTCCGATTTGTTCAGAAAATCCTACATATGTTGGTTTATTCCGTCATTGCTCCATCTACTGAAGACGAAATTTGAATTGATAAATGTGTCCTATCTTTAAAGTCTAAAGCTTTGGGACTGCATAGTTCAATGTAGTAGTAGATCAGGCACTGCCGCACTGTCCTAGTTTCGAGTATCACTGCCATCTATTACAAAATTTGTGCATGTGTCATGGAGGTCTTCAATGAAAATGTATTTAGCCTGCACGTGGAAACATGTTAAAGACTGTATTTAAATAAATTTGTCCCCTCTTTTTTAAGTGCGTAAACATTTACCTCTTAATCTTGTGATTTGTATGATTGCTTATATATTCTGGTCTTGAATCTTCTAAATGGAAATGAACAATTTAAATACATGAAGAGTGTTGTCCTTATATATGTACTGCTGTAGAGATTTCTGAGGAGATAATGTCTTGCTTGTCTGTAAACAGAATGTACTTAATCATATGTTTCTATTTGAGGAGATTAAAGGTATGTCCCATCTTACCTCATTTGGATCGTAAAAATTGCAGGACTCTTTCTTCCAGCAGTTGTGAGGCCTATGCTAGATTCTTTTGAAACAAGCAAGAAAGTTCAACAGCCTGCTTTGAGTGATGTAAGTGATTTATTGTATTATGAAAAATTATGCAAAAACCCTGCTTTCCATCTCCTTGCTATACCCCGGTTGGAAATAATACTTAATGTTATCTTCCTATTGTAACCCTCCATCTTACGTTGCATGGAAGTTCGTGAGCTTTTTCTTAGAATGATTACAATCACCAACAGTGCAAGTTAGTCCGTGGGTGGTCTAATATTGTTCCCTTCTAAATGGTACACCATCCTACAGAGTGGAAGAGGGTTTTTATGGCATCATGTCTTATGCTTGTCTGGACCTTTGGAATAAATAGTCCTATTTCAACTATGGGTGCAGGGTTATGTTTTTGCTGAAAAAATTGGTGATTATGCATTACATGTCAGAAAGTTGTTCAACGTCACCTTAGTTAAATGGGTTACTATACTGATGTATATAGGAGTTTCTAATATTCATCTTGGAGTTAAATAAAATATAAGATAAATTTACCCCTCAACTTTATTTTTTTGTTTTTGTTGTTGTGGTTTTTCTTGTACCGCNTGCAGGGTTATGTTTTTGCTGAAAAAATTGGTGATTATGCATTACATGTCAGAAAGTTGTTCAACGTCACCTTAGTTAAATGGGTTACTATACTGATGTATATAGGAGTTTCTAATATTCATCTTGGAGTTAAATAAAATATAAGATAAATTTACCCCTCAACTTTATTTTTTTGTTTTTGTTGTTGTGGTTTTTCTTGTACCGCTGGACAAGACTTTATTGGCGTGTTAGAAACTATCTACTCTCCTTTATGAGAATCAGTGTGAATATTATCTCACTGGACTATCATGAGATCTCCTTTTGTTTAGAATCCATTCTCTTTTCTCTTGCATATCCTTATTTTGTCCCTCCAATGTTCAATGCATTCCACCATAAATATAGACCCATCACTGCCGCTGCTAGTTCGCCTCTCTTACCATCTCTAATTATCTCATATAGGAAAGGTGTAATCATAATTATAGACCCATGGTTGCCACCAATTGTCCGCCTTGCTCACTATCTCTATGCATCTCATATAGAAAAGGTCTTTGATACTTGGACTCTTCGAAATGGCAGGAGTACCCGTGTGGACACGACACGACACGGGTATAGGTATGGGATGTGTCGGATTCTCCAAATTTCAACCTGACACTTTGCCATTTTTGCTCATTCTTTCTTTTTTCTTTTCTTTTTCTTTTCTTTCCATTTTCTTCTTTCTCATTTCAGCTCTTTGTAAATCTAGCGTCGCCGTCGAGAAGATGGAGAAAGGCGGTGGCACTAGGTTTTCCCTCCTCCTTTCTTTCTTCTTTCTTCTTCCCCCCTCTCGGTATCAGTAGTTTAGGATTTTGTTTATATAAAATGAAAATGATATAGTGTTACCCAGTATTCCACTAATTTCAAATTGCAATTAAGTCCTTCATTTTCTATTTTATATAACATTTAGTAATTAACTTCTCATAATTGAAAACTAAACCCCAAAATTCAATACTCATTTCCTTCTTTGTGAACAATTGATTTTGATCTATTCAAAATGACATTTTGGGTTAGTAAAAAAATTGAAGTTTGAAAGGCGTACCCATGTACCCGTGTCCGAAATTTGGACGCTTTTTAATCATGTTCCCGTATCTTACATTTTAGAAAATAAAAGATCCGACACCTATATACGTACCCGTACCCGAGTCCGAACTTCATAGGAAAAGGCATATTTGTGCCAAATAAACAAACCACTGATACTAGTGGATATAGTAGAACGTGCATAGTGTTAACGTATGCCACCACCTCTACTATTTAGCACTTTCTCTTTATGTATTATCATCCTCTCCACTCGTGCTCTCACACCTCATGGGTTTCTTTCCTTTTAATCTCACTGTTTAAATCATGAATGCGGGCTGCAGTCTCACTTTGTGTGACACCCTTCCTCTTCCTCTTCCTCGTCCTCGTCTTCGTCTTCTTCGTCTTCTTCTTCTTCGTCTTCGTCTTCCTCTTCCTCTTCCTCCTCCTCCTCTTCCTCTTCCTCCTCCTCCTCCTCTTCTTCTTCCTCTTCCTCCTCCTCCTCTTCTTCTTCTTCTTCTTCTTCCCCCCTCTTGGTATCGGTAGTTTAGGATTTTGTTTGTATAAAATGAAAATGATATAGTATTACCCAGTACTCCACTAATTTCAAATTGCAATCAAGTCCTTCATTTTCTATTTTATATAACATTTAGTAATTAACTTCTCATAATTGAAAACTAAACCCCAAAATTCAATATTCATTTCCTTCTTTGTGAACAATTGATTTTGATCTATTCAAAATGACATTTTGGGTTAGTAAAAAAATTGAAGTTTGAAAGGCGTACCCATGCACCCGTGTCCGAAATTTGGACACTTTTTAATCATGTTCCCGTATCTTACATTTTAGAAAATAAAAGATCCGACATCTATATATGTACCCGTACCCGAGTCCGAGCTTCATAGGAAAAGGCATATTTGTGCCAAATAAACAAACTACTGATACTAGTGGATATAGTAGAACATGCACAGTGTTAACGTATACCACCACCTCTACTATTTAGCACTTTCTCTTTATGTATTATCATTCTCTCCACTCGTGCTCTCACACCTCATGGGTTTCTTTCCTTTTAATCTCACTGTTTAAATCATGAATGCGGGCCGCAGTCTCACTTTGTGTGACACCCTCAAGAATAATTAGATTAGATCAAAGAAACTAAAGTATTGAATGTGATCATTGGACTTGATTGTCTGGAAATGATCTGCTTGAAAAGTAATTAGATTGAAGTTCCTCGTTTTAGTGTCAAATCTCTAGAAATAGAAGGAATTATATTTAGAAGCAGCCTATAAATAAAAGTTAAAAGAAAAGTCCATTGGTATTTGCCCAGCGTTCATATCTCTCATTTCAATCACGTAGGGTATTCGAGTTTACAGAAGTTCCATTTATTTGGCTTACTGTCATCATCATGACTGCAATTTAAAATTACAATTTTTTTCACTCCTAGGTTCTACCTTTATTTCTAGAGATACGTTCTGATTTTTAAAGAAAGAATCTTTGGCCTGCTTTTTTGGGCCTCAAGCAAGTAGTTTGGTAGCTTATTATTCACGGCGTTGACTCGAATTTTTAAGCTCATAACCTGCGAAAACTGATCAGATTTTAAGTTCTAAATCTTGATCTCACAAATTCTTTTGTAGAGTAAATCTCATGGTAATTTGCCGTGTTCTCTTCTGTAGCAAGTTAGAGAGAAGTTCAAGGGTGCTTAGGCAAACCATGGATCTTATATTGAGAACTAGTGGGGTAAACGTGCGTCGCACGTTAATTGGATAATGTTAAAAATAAGTGGGTAACAAAATAAAGAATAAGCCTGAAAAAGCCGACATACAAATTATATTTACAAACTCGAAATAGAAACCAATTTGAGGATGTTTATCAGATGCAATCCATTTATAATATGAGTTTATGTTTAAAAAAATATATAGTATCTTGATTTAACCTTGAGAATATGCAAAATTGTATTTGAGAACTTTCAAACATTTACACGCAACATTAAAATAAACTGACAAAATTGTTTACTTATTTAAAAAGGAAAATAACATTTTGACACAGTTCTAATATTTCAACCATGAGATCTTTGAGGAACTGTTGTACATTGAGTAAAACATCAAAACAGATAAATATGAGCTCACCAGTGAATATGTTAATAAGAAGGATAATATTAACCATTATTATTATAGTGACATTAAAGTACACATGGGCACGCCCCTCGTGGGGGGCAACGCCCCGACGGTGGTCGACCGACCGGTCAGGTCGAGGAGGCACCGTCCCTCGTTGCCCCTGGCGGTGATCGACCTGACCAATCAGGTCTCGGAGGTAACGCCCCTCTTGGGGGTCGGGGGCAACGCCCCCGGCGATGATCTACCTAACCGGTCAGGTCGCGGAGGTCGAGGGGGCAGCACCCCTCGTGGGGTTGGAAGGCAACACCCCCGATGGTGATCGACCTAATATTGAATGTTTTCTAGTATTAATATTAATAGAATGAACTTTCAAAAAATAAGAAATAATTCAATAATAATTTGAAAGTATTTTTTTCCTAGTAAAAAAAGGCAAACACGGTGTCTGTCGTGTCTCCGTGCATCTCCGTGTGCACATGGAGACAATTTTTTTTCCCAGTCTTTCTTCTTGAGTCAGCATTTTATCATATACAACGGTGCATTTTAAGAATCGATGATGTACGGAGACAATTTTTTTTCCCATTCTTTCTTCTTGAGCAAGCATTTTATCATATACAACGGTGCATTTTAAGAATCGATGATAGCCATCAATTAAGTGTACATGGTTACCAAAGCTCGACATATTCATTACAAAACATAAGGGTGAGTTTTAAGAATGCCACACGGAGGCACCATGTCTCCATGTAGCACGTGGACAATTTTTTTTTTATACAGTCTTTCTTCTAGAACGATCATTTTATCATATACAACAATGAGTTTTAAGAATCGATGATAGCCATCAACGAAGTGTACGTGTACATAACAATGTACAGCAACCTCCACANCTCCATGTAGCACGTGGACAATTTTTTTTTTATACAGTCTTTCTTCTAGAACGATCATTTTATCATATACAACAATGAGTTTTAAGAATCGATGATAGCCATCAATTAAGTGTACATGGGTATACATTTTCATGGTAATATGTGAAATTTATAAAATAATCAAATAGAAGGGAAATACAGCATGATCATGTTTGGCATTGCTTCTTTTTCAAGAGAACATATCATCAGACCTTAGAGTCTTGAAATAGCCTTACTATTATCATCAGAATCAGTATCTCCATAACTTTCGAATCCGACGGTCTCATCAGGTTTTAATGTCGCCATCACATCAGCAAAAATTGTTTTCCTGTTCTCCGCATACACTTTTCCATCCCAATTCCTCTTTACCGTTTCCGTCCCCAGCCTTGCAGCAGCCTCCACTGTCTCCTCGACGCTATCATATATCAGTAAAATTAACAAGAAATTAAAATTGGAACGAAATTGAAGTTTCCAGAGAAATTGGAATTCTAGGGTACTCACCAAATATTACGGTAAAATGTGAAGGAACGGAAGTTGATGGATTTTGAGTTCATCAGCGACGAAGAATCGATTTTGGTGGATTGATGAATGATGGGGTATGGATGAAGTTAATTGCGTGTGAAAATGGAAGATGAGATGGGTTGCGTGAAGAGGATGATGAGATGCGTGAGGGAAAAAAAAATAAAAGCATTTTCGACGACGATGGGAAATCGCGATACGTGGTGCCAAGTTCTTTGGCTCTTTTATATTGTAGTGATATGATGGATATAGATTGGTTGACATTTGGTTTATGATCATTAAGTTAGACTGTTACTCTAAATGAATTTGTTAATAAGGTATGCTTGATGAGTCCAATATGACTAGGTAGCTAATTGGGTTATATTGACTCTTTTCCCTCATTTTTCGCAGACTCTACATTTCACATTGAAATAGGTGTTGTAAGCATTGCTTGGAAATTGAGACTAATATCTAATAGTAGCTCTGGCAATTCAGATGACAGTTAGGAAAATTCGTGTGTGAATAGTTAGTTTCCCTGTATGAGAATGTCTTTAGTTTCCCTGTAGTTTAAATTATGAAATACTCTACTGCTATGTCCAATATGTCATGATTTTCTTGTGGCAAGAATTTTTTAGAATGCCGAAACTTTCGTACTTTCTTCGGTACCATGAGAAAAGGCCTTTTCTTCTACGATCGTTTAAAGTAAGTTCTTCCCTTGCAGGTGGTTGCTGGTATGACTGGTAAGAAACAAGGCTGATCTGGTCTAGGAGATAATTCCAGAGGTCCTTCTAAAACTTCTTTACCCTTTTAATTCCGTGGTAATCAGACTCAGAATAAATTACGAAGTTTCATTTTTATTGGGTACACGTAGGTGGCAAATTGAGCATGTAAAGACGTAAGATTTGTTTTTTAGCTACTCTTAAATCATACGTATTATGCTTATGTTTCTATCTATGCATCTATTTCCACATTGTTATAGCTTCTTTTAATGGCTTTGTTGTCCATTTCTATCAATTCGTACATGGAAACAAGTTTGTTATGCAAACCCAAAATCATAGAAAGTATGTGCAGAAGTGGGTAATATGATCTATCACTGCTGAAATTGAAGCTCAATATGGCTTTAAGAATCCAAAGAAAAAGAATAGCAATTTACTCATGAACTGTACTTAGCCGCAGTTTTACCTGTAAATGCAATTTGTGGGCCGAAGAAAGTTGGACCAAGATTTGTAACATAGCCCTTGTAATGAAATATTTGTAATATTTTCCAACTTTCTTTAACTAATCTTAAACAAATATCAGTTTTAAACGGGGCAGCATCAATCGGTTTGATTGGAAGAATAACCTAGCAGGAGTTTAAAACATTGCCAAGTGTTTTAGTTAAATTGAAAAGAAGTATACAAATCTGAAGGCAAGTTTTGTAATCGATTTAACTTTGCACTGAAGGGTGGAGAATGTCAGTGATGTCCATAATGAAAAGAAAATTTTACACGGTATTGGATCGTTTTAAACAAAATTTTAGCTTATTTTTTTCCATATACATTATCTTTTTGACGTCGTCAATTCACTCCACCAAATAATTATATGATTACAGATTACTGCTAGTGGAAATTTGGTGCGTGAAAATATATAAATCATGTTTGTTTACTTTTGAATATGATGAAAAAGGTAATGAAATCCGATAGAACTTATTGAATTTTGGACTCCATTGGCAAACGCCCTTGGTATCTTTTGTAGAAAGAGGAGCTAAAGGATTATGAGGGTAAGTGCACCCCACCCTCTCTCTGAAGGTGTCAAATCGTGGTGTGAATATTGAATTATATAAATTTAAAATTTAAAATACATGCAAACAGGAAGAAATAGAATTTGGAAATACTTTTGAAGAGAGAACCTCAAAAGTAACGGACATAATTCATTTTCTCACTCCAAAATATTTCATGGAGGTTCAATAAAGACAGAAGTTTACCCAAATGACCAATCGGAACTATGAAGGGACGAGTGGGTGCCGTCGCCCCACTAGATTTCAAATGCGACTTTTTAAATTCAAGTTTTCAGATTTTTTTGGTTTCTTTTCCAATTTATTTGAAATATTTTTTTACGTAATTGTGTTTCGTCCCCAGTGAACCATAATCTTGAATCCGCCTTACCCAAATCCATCGTCAATTATTTTTAATTTTACATCTGATACAATATCACAATATACACTTTCGACAGCTACATTAAATGAAAATCTTAGGATATATTTAGGCTTAGCACACTGCACACAATCTTGAACAAGATTGGACTGAGTAAAGGACAAAAATTTCTTACTTTTTATTTTCTTAATTCTTATAGATCACACGTTACCATAAAAAGAAGCGCCTTTCTATAAATATAGGTACAAACCGCCAGATAAGGTATATTGCTGATTCCCCCTGTATACCATACAAACTTAAACAGGAGACAATTTACAAAAGTACAAACATTAACTTGCCATCCATCATAAGAAAAGCATGTCTACATTTTTTACAGACTCAAGAGTTGTCAATCAAACGAAAACCTCATATCCAAAGTACTTGGTACTTGAAAACTTTCAAGAGTGACCTTCATAAGGTTCACTTCATTCGCTTTTGCTACCTATTTAGGAAGGCTTCTTAACCACAGAACAATTTCTATGCTTCAGATTTTGGTTCTGAATCTAAACTTGCTACAATGCCTTCACCTTCTAGCGATGAAGATGGAAATTCGCATGTCGGATTCATTTTCTTCACTTCCTCGCTTGAATAGATGCAAATCTTCCTGACCATCTTACAAAATTCCCTGCAATGGATCAAAGATAAAAGAGCAAGTGTCAAAAATTATCTGATATAATTAAACCGTCGAAAATCAAGAGTTTCAAGCTACACACGGCCATGGATCATCGCCTACGAGCATCATGTCCCCCTCATCGTCGGTGTAAACTACTTTCCATTTGTTTTGAGGACCAAGTTCTCCCTTAATCTCAAACATATTCTCCAGCTCGTTAATAAGGCCATCATAATCCATCAGTGCAGTTAAGTCAACAGCACGTCCAACAGCAATCCCTTGCAATTGCACCTAAAAACAAAACAAATGGATTTCTAAGTCCTAAATGATAATTTTGAAATTCATATAATAAGGAGAACTCACCTTAATACGGGTTCTTGAAGATGAAGTAAAACTTTGCTTGCTTTGTCTATCCTTCCATAGCCCTTCCACTTGAACACATTGTTTTTCTTTCGATGTTTTCAAGTGATCCGGATTTTTCATCCAACCAGCTTCTGATCTGTTACTTGGAGCCTGGACATCGATGATTGGACAGGACACTACCTTCTCCACTGGAGGGATATTATATGAATTGGTCCTCAAATCAACACCAAATAACCGGCAGACTGAAGAATTCTCCAACTTTTTACTGCTTTCAACTTGTTCAAGGACATCACTTCCCCTTGATGAGAAAGGAGACTTGTAATCGAAAAGAACAGGTCGGACTGCCACATTTTTATTAACTTCTATAGATTCTTGAAAATGGTTTAGAGAACCATTCAAAAGCGAAGTAGGTGGCTGCATTCCACCAGGATGGGATCTAGAACTACAAAAGCCACTGTTGTTTGGAGCGCTGCTATTCAGATCTTTATCCTTTGAAGGCTGGAAAGCTTGGTTTTCATTGGTTTGGACTTCAATCGTGTTACCCATGTGGCTCAATTCAACGGATGTAGTTGATCCTGCATAAAAGAGAAGAGAGCAACAGAAGTGACTGTAATTTCTATTTTACAATTGCCACCACAAGTTTGTTAGAATTTATAAAGCCTAGTTATACTCTTATTTATTATGGGGGTATATTGAGCATGCATTTATTTTTTTAATTAAGTCACCCTAGTTTCACTAGGAGATGTAGCTTTAAAACTAAGGGTGAACTAGAAGAGGAGCTCAGGGCTATTCTAAATGGGATTTTACTAGTTAGAGGACTCGGTCTTTCAGACATTTGGATTGAGTCAAATTTTGTAGCGGCTACTCACTGCATCACTAGAGGAGGATGACCATGGGCTATTCAGGAATACTTAAACACGTTATAGACATTATAATTCGATAGAGACACGGTTTCCCACATCAACAGAGAGAGAAATCAGGTTGCAGACGCTCTTGTTATAAAAGGTTGGGATCATCATCGATATCAGATATATGGGGCAGATGACCTACCACGACATGTTAAGGCACTCGTACAGATTGATAGACATGGACTGCCAGCATTAGAATATGATTTTTTATTTTTTATTCCTATTTTAGTCCATTATCATTTATTTCCATTGTAAATGAAGTACTACTTCCCTATTTACTGCTTTCATTATTTCCTCGTGTAACCACGGTATTCCTCCGCCACAAGTGAGGATATATTAATAAAACTTGGAGGTACCGCCCTCCTTTAACCCAAAAAAAAAAAAGGGCTTATATGTGAAATATTGTGTATTAAATTAAAGGCTATCAATTTCGATTAAGCCCGTTTAAAGTGATCTAATAAGGTTTCGATATTTTAGGCTTTAAGCATTCAATTAAAGTGTGAGCTTATATGTGTAGAGACCAGGGCCTGTTCCTAATTTCATGATGAGCCGAATTAAATCAATATGCATTCAATATATATATATATATATATATATATACGGTTATGATCCCCGGATCATATGTTCTATTCATTCTATTCTGAATCCCATCATCAGAGAGAGAAACTAAGGAGCAACATATTGATCTGGAAGACTGAAACCGCAAGACTTGTTCATTGCGATAACCATGTCTGATTCAGGTACGCTTCCGCTTAAGGTTTACATATTCTTGATGATCCAACATGAACGATTCATATAATGGTAAAGGATTATTTTTCCCAACAATCCACTCAAGCTATACCGCTAAAATATTAAAATAAGCATAATTTGTAATGTAATTGGACCAAGCACTAACTTTAGTAACTAGGTTGAGATAAAATAAAGATGAGTGATCAACCATGTTTTTAAACAAAATACAATCTTTTTTTCCCCCCCTCATCCCTTCTTTTTTATTCCTTTTAAGTATAATTATAAATAAAGGAATGACCATTTTTCCAAGTAAGGATTTTATTATTTAATGACAAAATTAACAAATCAACTAGAGACTAATGACACTATAAAACTGAGAAAAATAAAAATAAATTAGATATGATGTTTCTAAGAAAAATAGGTTTGGACTAGGTTCCTCTAAGAGTCATATATGAGGGACCAATGCAACAGATTTCCTTATTGTAAATATACAAAAAAATAAGTATATTATACTATAATTTTTTCTGTAATTAATTATATTATTTCAATATTTACGAATGTCGTTACAGGTTAGCAAATTTCTAAGTTGTCTCATCATTTACAAGTGACTAGTAATACGAGCACGGTGACAATGCGTACGATTTATTTATACTTACATAATACACGTGTATTTATGGTATTTATATTTCATAGAATATTGCAATTTAAATTGGTTGAGATGAGATTAGGATATACTTTTAAGGAATAATTGTGATTCTTCAAAAAATATTATTTCAAAAATTATAATATCAAATAATGACAAATAATGGGACCAATGGGGGCTAAGTAATAATCAAGAGACTTTGGCTTCACCTTGAGAACAACATGAACGTCATGGGACGGCACAATTATGCATTTGACTTGTTTGGTATTGACGTCCGTCTTTTTCCATTAGATATTTTCTCTTGTAAGATGGCGAAGTGTCTCTGCAATTTTAATGAGTAATTTTCTTTTTAGAGCTTGGTTGGTAATGTTTTTAATTGTTTATAATTTGTAACATGTGGATATTAAGCAATGTGTAAATATTAAATATGTAATAAATGCCGGTCTTACGAAATGAGTGCATAAAAAGTATATTTGATTATTTTAAATTATAATTCAAGCTTTGTCAAACATGCTCCTATGGTAAGGTATTATGATGAGAGTCATTTTCTTCAATATCAAACTATGATTTTGCATTAGAAGTGTTCGCTGACAATGGCATTGGTTCGGGTATCGAGTTTAACAAGTTTTTTTTATTAACATCCCTAGATAATTGATTCAATTTTCATTTTCATATTGGAGAAAAAAATGAATTATGCTCCCTTTTGATTTTGCTAAAAATTAAATTTTTAGTAGATTTTAGTAAAAGTTGGTTAAATATATGATTGAAAACTTATTAAAAGTTCGAGTCCCATTAAATATATGATTATAATTAATTGTTAATTTTTATCAACTTTTTTAACTAAATTATTCTTGCATCGAACAATTCTGGTTCTTCGTGACCAATGACACCACAAAATAAATAAACTTTTTCTGTTTTTCCTAACATCAATCTAACTCGTGCTTCATTTTTAAACTTCGATAATTAATACCATTTAATTATTTATGCTCTTCATTTAAGGTGTATGCCAAAAATTATAGCATGAGTTCCCTAATTATTTTCTCTGCTAATTTTCAATGATCTCTCGGTATGGGTTGTGGTTTATTTTCATTGAGCATGCTGTGGAATTAGTAATAAGTCTTCATAATTGACAAATATGAAATACTTCAAAATCCAATAGAAGAGGAGAATCAGAAGCTGAGACAAACTCGTCGACAGCCGGTGGTGGATGATGATGACGCTCAATCATCAATTGGAATCGGAATTTGCAAAATATTTAAGAAAGAGAGAGGAGAAGATGGGCAGGGTTTCAAGGATTTAAAATTGAAATGGAAAAAATTACAGTGTCCCTCTCGTTAGTGATTCCTTTTCCATTCTTTTTAATTTTTTTTTTAAAAAAAAAATCAGATTTTTTGGGTGGGCCACTGACCAGTGACCAGCCTTGCCCAAGTGTGCCTCTGTCCCGAGAATTAAAATATAAACGGAAAAAGAAACATAATTAGTAGAGCCAAACTTCCACTATATAACACACACAAAATCATACGGAAGGTAGGCAACCATTATGGCGCTCACCATCTCCAAACGCCTCCACTTAGCAGCGGCGGTCCTACTAACATACGCCGTATTTGTACTCTCCCTAAAGGGTTGCCCCAATTGCGGCTCCACCCCAGTTCCTTATCCTCTTAGCACCGCTCCAGACTGCGGTGACCAGTCGTATAAAATCCGGTGCAACGCCACCTCCCTGTTCTTCGACACCCTCAATAACACTTACCCAATCACTTCCATTTCCCCCTCCAATCAACGCCTCACCATTGAACCCTCACCTTTCCTCGCCAACACCTGCATCACATCCGATTGGCTCACCTCCAATGGCCTCCAACTCAACTCCTCCGCTTCCTTTAACATCACCAGCAGTAACACCATCTTCTTCCTCAACTGCTCCATTAGCGTCTTCAACTCCCCCTTAAACTGCACCTCCAACAGCCTCTGTCACAAGTACATCAACGGCAAGGCCGGGAGTGGCTGCGTGGATACGCAGGTGTGTTGTGCGTTGCAGGCGGGGTCCTCGGTGGTTAGGTACAATATAGGGTTCAAGATATCTGGTTGCGGGGCGTACCGGAGCTTCGTGAATTTGGATGACAGTTTACCGGTGAGCAGATGGCCGGCGCCTGGAGTGGAGTTGCAGTGGCTTTTGCCCAGAGAGCCCAGTTGTGGGGAACTAGGCGATTGCGATTCGGGATCCACTTGTAGTCCCGATCCGAACTCGAATGGTGCCATCAATAGATGCTTTTGCAACTCCGGGTTGCAATGGGACTCGGTTGTTGGACTGTGCACTAAAGGTGAGTTTTCTCAACTTTGCCATTCATTTGCTTTGCTTTTGTAGTTTCTTGTTAAAGTAAATTGAAGTACGAGTTACAAGGGGACTAAAACTAGATTTCATGCATGCTGCGTTGCATTTCACTATATATTTCCGGATTTTTCCATTGTTTACAGTAACAAACTAAGCTTTATTTGTACTAAATTTGGAGTTGGCTGCACAAATCCGTGTTTGTACATAACTTTTCTTGGGGTTTTATTTTTCACTCTAGTTTTGCAAATGTCTTCTCATTAGCTCGGTTAAATCTAATATGCAGTGTATCAAGGTCCAGATGGCCGTCGAATCGCCCTTATAACAGGTACCTCGTCAATCATATTCTTAGATGGCTATGATTTTTTATTAGCTCGAAGATTCTTTGAACAAGGTTTCCCCACCATATAAATGAGATTTGTTATAAGACTGAAGTCCTTAATTGGTGGTCTTATAATGTTATTCTGACCTTGCCATGACTCTTGTATAGCAGAGAGAGAAACATATTTATGCTTAAGAAAAAAAAATGAAAGTTAATTATCCAAGACTTTGTAGGAAAAAGCTATTTTAGGCCGGGCAAGAGAAAGGAGAGCGGTGTTGTAATGTCAATATATGTTAGAAAGATGACTGTATCAAGTTAAAAGGGTAATATGAAAACATCATGAGAAAAGTAAGCATAGGAGAAATTTCCTCTGAAATCTGCTGCTGATTCAAACGGATTTGATTTTTATATCCTTATCTAGATAGTTCAACGAAGGAGACAAGACTTGGAGAGCTTCTTAATAATTTGTGCCATGAATTGATATATTTTTGGTGAGATTTCTTGTTTACTTATCTTTTTTGAATAATTGTTGTTGTCCTGGATCTGTTGATTTGATGCAGGGTGGAAACTTAAATAATAATAAATGTATCTTATTCGTGTAACACATGGACAGGTATTTGCTAGAATTTTGTTCAAACGGGCAATAACTATTTGGAATCCACCAATGAACGGGAAAACTAAAATATATTATTAATCAAGAATCGAATGAATTATATTTACAACATTAACACATATTTATAGATTCAAAACAATTCTTAATCAAAGTGAAATTCTAATTCTATAAATAAATCCATAAGCTAAAAAACTATTAAACAAACATAATAAAACTAAAATATTGTGAAAATGATGAAAATATCCTTAAATTGACTCAAAATAGAAAAATGTTAAAGTAGAGCTCTAAACGACGGAATTTGAAACCAAAAGTTGGACAATGTCATAAAAAAAATGTACAGAATCAAAAAAAACGCTTTCGAATTGTATTCACGGACGAAAATTCGACATATGGGCTACAATTTATGCATATTTTCATAGATACTCTTGATTTTGTCTTTCCAATTATTTATAATTTTCTCACTCTATTTGTCCCGTATTATAATTTGATGTGTCTCAAGTTCTTGGACTTTTATAATCTCCTAGAAATCTATGTTTTTCTTTTTGTCATCCAATTAAACACAAATAATTGTCCATGACCATCAAATCTAGAATGGTCATTTAATATTTTGGGTTATTGTTTTATGAAATTAATTGAAATCATACACTTAATTATGGGAATTGTTGAAAAGGGTCCCTAACCTATAGATTGTTGTGCAAATGGTCCCTATCCTTTGAATCTTGGTGCAACCATCCTTAGCCTTCCACTTAATGGTAGAATTGTTCATTTTGGATGGTTTCATTCAGTTGACCCTTAAAAGGTCAAAGTTTTCCATAAAAAGACTAAACTGCCCTTATCTTTAGTTAATAAATAAATAAAAATGAAAGATATATATATATATATAACAAAAATAAAAGACAAACCAGTCTCTCATAGTAGTACCTTCATACAATGTACTACTTCGAGAATTGTGGCATATAAGCAAAATGAAGGTGCTTAAAATACATTTCTAATGCAAACTAATACGGTAACAAAAGTTTTTCAATTCACATGACATGAAAATTTTATTGTGCAGGCACTCAAGTTCAAAATTGATTTCCAAATACGTTCGTGTCATATAATTTCTTAAAATCACATTTAAATTGCATACGAAATATAAATTTTGCTGAGTTAATATATATAATTGAACTTTTGAATTTAGTTGGAGCTCTAAAAGATATTTATTTTTCTATCACTTCATTGAGTCACTTTCAACTTGCATTGAAGAGACTTTTTAAACTACATTCTGTTTTGCATGTATGGCCTATTTTTTTTTTAATATAATCCATGATTGTATTAGAGATGCTCTTATGTGAGATTGGTTCGTAAGATAAATTGATTTTTCTTTTGTTTCTTATATTTTTTAATTTTCAGTTTTACGTGTTTTATTTTATTTATTTAAGGCACTTTAGCCAAAGTTTGACATTTTAATGGTCAATTGAATGGAAATTGTCGAAAAATACCAATTGTCTATTACGTGAAAGGTTAGACATCACACGTCTGTGCCAAGATTTGAAGGTTAGGGACCGCTTGCGCAGCAACCCTATACGTTAGCAACGATATGTGTTTCTCTTTAACTGTAGCAGGGCAATAATTTCAAAAGATTGTTAGACAACTTTCAATCATTAATCGATTGTTGTGAGTGATGCAGGTTTAACCACAGGCCTTGGTGTAGCACTCTTAGCAGCACTGATTGGATTTTTATTCTACAAGCGGCACCAGCGCATCAAGAAAGAGCAAGAACGACTTACTCGAGAACGTGAAGAAATCCTTAATGCTGGTGGTGGCAAATCAGCAAAACTTTTCACTGGAAAAGAAATTAAGAAGGCAACAAATCAATTCTCTAAAGAGCATCTTCTTGGCGTTGGTGGTTTTGGTGAAGTCTACAAAGGAATTCTTGAAGATGGAACAGTTGTGGCAGTCAAATGTGCAAAACTGGGTAACACCAAAGGTACTGAACAAGTTCTAAACGAGATCCGAATACTTTGTCAAGTTAACCACAAGAGCCTTGTCGGCCTCCTTGGCTGCTGCGTTGAGCTTGAACAACCATTACTGGTTTATGAGTACGTTGAGAATGGAGCTCTGATCGATCATTTAAGAGGTAAAAAGCAGGGATTTCTCTCTTGGCTTCGCCGGCTTAGCATTGCCCATGAAACTGCTGAGGGTCTAGTTTATCTTCACTTCGATGCAGTTCCCCGAATCTATCACCGGGATGTGAAATCCAGCAACATTTTGCTCGATTCAAAGCTGAATGCAAAGGTTTCGGATTTCGGATTATCTCGATTGGTCCACGCAGACTTGAGTTACATATCGACATGTGCTCAGGGTACAATTGGATATATTGATCCCGAGTACTTTAGAAGTTTCCAGTTGACAGATAAAAGTGACGTCTATAGCTTCGGGGTAGTTTTATTAGAGCTATTGACATCTCAGAAAGTTATTGATTTCAATAGAGAGGAGGATGACGTGAGCTTGACAGCTTATGTGCAGAGATTGGTGGAGGAGGAGAGGATAATGGACGTGGTTGATCCAATGTTGACTAGGAAAGGAGTAAGCAACATGGGGTTTCAGAGCATGAAGGCTTTGGGGCTTCTGGCTATACAATGCTTGAACGAAAACAGACAAAACAGGCCTTCTATGAAGGAGGTTGCTGAGGAGATTGAATACATTATCAGTATTGTAAAAGCTAATGTCACTGAGTAGTTATCTATCATGGATCTCAAACTATAGACTTTAGTTAATCTTGCTAGGCTAGTTACAATAAGATTACTTAATTGAGTTACTTGACAATCCAATCGACTAAGAACTTCATACTTGATCGTGCTTGATTTCGATCAAGAATATTATAGAACCTTTTTTAGGATACTTGAAGTTGTAGGATTGTGGTAGTTTTGTTTAAGATTGTAATTTTTGTTGAAATTACAATTAAAATTCAACGACGGAATAAGTAAATTATTCACAATATTTCTTTTAACATCGTAAATCAAATTTTAATTATAGCATATGTAGATATTCAATTATTACTTTTGATAGAGGTCGAAACAACAATTTTCATCACAGCAACTTTTCTTTGACAACGATACTTAAAAGTTAAAATCTTAAAACACAGAGGAAATAGTATGTTAGTTTGAGGGTGATGAATTCACCCATTCCTCTATTCAAGATAAGCTTAAGAGTTCGTTTGATTGGCGGAGTTTTTCATGGAAGTAAAAAAATATTTTCCTATTTTCATTTTTTTGACTGTTTGATATGCGAAATTT